>JAQIXW010000068.1:0-59541 GCA_034700685.1 Willowsia buskii | reverse complement strand
AATTGTATTAAATGCTTTAAATTAGACCCATATAAACTCAAAAATTTAAAATATTTAACTTGATTAAAAATTTAATCGTTGAACAGTAGAGATAAATCAAAGCACCCTAAATTACAATTATTATTGTGTGTTGTCTGGTATTTGTAACATTATTGAATAGGTAATTGAAACGACAAGAGCTTCGTCGTTATTAGGTGACAAAATAAAGTAATTGAAAGAAGTCACGAAGAAATCCGATACAAGTACAACACGCGTTACACTTGTTGATCAAGGTTGCTCTTAGCATAAAATGCATGATCAGCAGCAAATCGGGCGTTGAATTCTATTTCTTTCCAGCCTTCGGTTTCAGACAAAAAGCACGCATGTTTAAATATATTTAAGTAGTGATGTCTATGGCACTTAAGCGATTTTTTGTCCCCACTGTTGTTCTAGACTAATATACAAATCATCACCATTATGCATTCGCACAAGATTTATACGCATTCTCATGTCGTGGGGAAAGACCATATGTGTGTGGCAGTCAATTTCAACCACATTTGCACTAAAGCGTTGGAATAAAATTCGAACTAGTAGAACAATTTACTAACATTGCTACTGCATTTATTTGCAACTACTGTTACTATATTTTAAACGTAACATTAGACAGATGGGAAGTATCATGAAGAAATTCAAAAGTGATATCTTTATTGCTTAAAGAAGCATGTGTTCTATGCTCATTTCCCACATGTAATGTGCCAGAAGTTAAAACTTGATAATAATCACCATGAAGCTTGTAAATCACTGAAAATTTTTAACTAGCTCTCTTCAGCAAGGAGTAAGCTTATGTGCTGCTGTTGATGATGACAATGGTATGCATTGCTCTATAGCTTGTGATCGTGGTGCATGTGGCGGTGGTGGTGGTGGCGGACGTACTTTTAAGTTTTAAACTATAAGAAAGTGAAGTGAATAAAACGCAAAGTTATGGCATTTTGTCTTGTTCCATGACATTATTCCGATTCGGTTTACAGAGAGGTGAATCCTCGTATTTGTGCTTCAGTCGTCTTGATTATTGTTTTCCCGTTTCTTTTTTGCCATTTTTCCTAAACGAAATGTCTATGAAAAAAATAGATTAGGGAACGCCACATTAAGCAGTGCACATTTCAAAATTATTTCACGATGGAATAAATGCAACGCATTCGCTTCCAACCGTACTCATTAAGTGGATTGCGAATCATGTTATTATTGTCGGCCGAGTCAACTGTTCAACCAGTCGTTGTCTCGAACCGAAACAAATCTTGATTTGGAACCTGTACGTCAGAAAACAAAACAGTAAATTACATTAACGCAAATACCAAATTTTTATTTATCGGCTGTCCATATGACGGTTTTATATATAAAACAATAAGACATACAAACCCGCTTTCATTACAATAGCATACCTAAATGTGCACAAGGGAATAAACATTTTGAGATTATTCGATCCCACTCCTGTCACTAATAGACATTCAGAATCGTCTCCTTCCCTGCTATCACAAATTATATTGCTTGGTATAAGCTTTTTCATTCATTGGTTGGTAATAATAACGTTTGAATTGTGAAGGATGTGATGTGGGCTGCTTTCATCATACAAGCAGTAGATAGCATACACTTTTTAAACATTCTGTTATGAGTATACCTAGGTACGTTTACTCTATGATAAAAACATTATCTAGATAGAAATCTCTCACATAGTTTGTGCTTGCATGCACCAACGGGCCAATTTTCGGTTTCACTTTGTCTCGGGTGGGATGACATATTTTAGAGCTATTGTTCCCCCTTTGTAATGAGATCGTAGGAGTTCCGTTTTATCATTCCATTCACTAAAGATACCACACTTTTCTACGCTTGCCTAAATACACAACTTTCCTTTGCGAAAAAGTTTCTAAGAGTCTAACTAAGCTGTAATATACGAGTTGGAAACTTTAAGGTCGGTTTAACGTTTAGTTTTGTATGAGACTTATATTGAGTGTGTATATAAACACCTAATCATTACCTTTCTTACTATTCCTGTTTCCTTTGTACTCCTATGTTTTCCGCTTTGTCGAGAGAAGCCAAGAAAAAGATGTATGTGATGTGAATTCGAAAAGACAAGAAGAAGTGTATACTACTACAATGATGGCAATAATAATAAAATAATGCATGAAACAAGAAGCTTTTTAATGCTTTTTGGCTAGCAACGTTAATGTATCAGAAAAAGAGTAGAGCGGGGAAAGAGTGAGAGATGAGATGCTAATAAATCTTGACTTCAAACTACAAAATTGTTTGACGATGACTTGGATGTGTCTTGCTTTTCCCGGTTACTGTAAATATGAATGTGTATTTTCAAGTTAGCCAATAACATCTTTAACTTTGCAGACAAAGTGATTTGCTTTAATATTAGGCGAAGAATCAATATGACTGAGTGCAAATATCCTTTAAACTATAACATCCTACAACCAGACCAGACCAGAACCTCTATCATTGTTACAATTTTGTTACATTTTGAAACTTAAGATTGGAATGTAATAAAGAATAGGAATATGGAGACATTTTTGTCTAAAGTGTTCACGATCAGCGTATTTCATAGATACTTTTGATTTTGACGGTTATGAAACATCATGAAACATAGCATGATGAAGTGAGCAATGGGATTCTTAAACATGTTTAGTCAATTGAAGAATCATGCTATATATGTGAGAGTGAGCTTAATTCTAGATGCTCATACTTTGTCCTTTCTTCCTCCACACAGATTTCTTTGTCGTCAAGCAAGAGGAATTTTTCGGAAAGAATTCCTATGCTACGTACATGCAAATATAACAAGCAACAACAACAAGATGAGTAGACACAGGCTGGGCTGAGACTCTTCAGGAAAATTGGGTCTTTGTGCGGAGGTGGCAGCAAAAAGAAATGCCAGCATAACAACTTTCGACAGTGGTGTGTGATGTCCCGATCATGTTGATGATCACCCAGTGAAAGAAAGCCTACTATATAGCTAGTCGATTGCCTGTACACATCCAGATTGCGATGAGGCTTTGTGTTTTTCCTAAAACTAAAAATGTACCACTTATTGTGCATCAAGCCATATAATACTAACACCAACGCCACAATAACAATAACTGACTGTGGTGAAATAGGTAGATGTGCAAAAAGATTGGAAACAAATGTACAAAATACTTGTAATAAAACTCTAAAAACTTTTATATCTTGGTTTCAATTTTCAAAAAATGCTTAACTTTTTAGCGAGGACAAAGTATGCAGTTAAATCAACTCTAATCACACTTCACTCAAGGTTACATTAAACTTGACACCTGCCATTTAAAGAGCGCAAAAACTATAATTTGTGTGTAGCGGTACATATAGCATTCAAAACATCAATGCCAAATAGTCATTGGGTCCATTCCATGAATTTCAAAATGCATAAAGATCCGTTGAGAAACTCTCTGGGGAGTTGTTTGATTTTTTTTGTATTAATTTTATCAAACACAAAAGTAAAATTAATGACTTCTATTAATAAGGAGGAGACCATGGGGAAAGAAAATTGTGTGGGCATCATGCGACTTGTTTGTTTGACTTTTGTAAATTCTCTTTGGCACAAAAAGGGGCTACTGTTTTGCTTGCTGACAGACTGACGCTATAGTGAATGTTTGGTATGATAATGTCGGAGGAGATGTAATGAGTGCCATTTATGCAAACTTCATTCTTTTCTCACCAAAAGTTTGGATTAGGTCACGTCACTGTAACGTGTGCTAGACGACTGCAGCAATACTCACAGAAAGCTAAGAACTGAGGAGCACAATATATACTACTCATATAATGTTAAAACATCCACTTGATTTTTAAGACAGAAAATAGCATTTTAGTGTGGGCTAATGTTTTTAAAAAGTGCCTTCATCGCCAACAACCAACACACAAATAAATGCAGGTCTATTTTTTATAAAGCAATCCCTCTCAGCGTTTTTCATTACACATTTCACAGAAAACAGAAACATTGCAAACCGAGAGTTTTGATAGTGTCGTGGCGTTACCTTCAGCTTTTGACTTGCGAATGCCCCTGTTAATGCTTATCGCACTTGCTCAATTTGCAAATTTTGTGCATTTAACCATTTTTATCAATTTGTTTTTCTTTCCGAGCAAAATCCTTTTCCTCTCTTACTCTCACTGAACATGATAGTGGTAGTAAATAGGTATTGCAGCGGTTGTATAAACATCGTCATCAGCACCGCACCAATCTTACTAGTACATATCAGCAGTGGCAGATCAGGTGGAGGCGGCGAGGGTGAAGAATGAGAAAATGTGCCGGCATATAAAAACATGCACACAAATCACATCACATAACTTATAGAGAAAATAATACAAAGTATAGAAGATGCATAAATACAGCTTAAGCCAAGGCTATACATATATTTTACGAATTTGCGTAGTAGCTAAGCTGTTGATAGAAGTGCGGTGTGGGGTTTTATAGTTTAAAGCTTGGTTTGCCAAAAAGCAAGAAGATTCGCAAAAAATGTTTAATGAAACACACTATTTTTTCTTTGCTTATTTTTCTTCCGCTCTCTCTCTCTCTCTTCATCTTCCTCCCTTTTTCTCTGCTCGAATAGATCATTTTCTCTGCATTAAGAAGGAAACTACGAAAAAAATTGAGCTGAAAGAAACTCTTTTCTATTAGGTAATGATAATGATATAATAGCACAATATAAAAAAATAAATGCACAAAGTCTTAGTTTTAGTATGATGATAATGATGATCCTACTCCTCCAACACATTCAATGTTTGCTTTGAATTGAGCATAATATCCTTCTTGTGAATTTCCTCTGTGTAGGTATATTAACTTTATAAAACACTGTTGCTCTTTTTTGCTCCTTGTGCAATGAAGTAAGTAAGTATGTTTTTATGTGTTTTCCCATAAACCTCTCGCCGCCACACTTTGTAAGGAAAACGTAAAAAGTTAAAGGACGTTTTTTCTTCAAGAATACGACGAGAAAATGACGATGCGGCTTCTGCTACTAATGGTTCACTCGTTTTTTTTACAATGCGTGGGTGCTACTTCTCATCTCTCTTATCGCATTTTCTTCTTTTCTTTCTTATCATAAACATGAAACCTACAAACATGATGTCTTTGAATCTCTGCTTGTTTTAGAAATCAGTGTGGAGTGGATATATGCATAATAGATTACATTATATCGGCAGTCGGTAGACAAACGACGACAGCATCAGCTTGTAATATAATCCTTCAGTGTAATTTTTTCGCGGTAAGTAGTACTGCAAGCTGATGGTAATATGCATAATAATGACAATAATAATATAATTATTGTTTGTTATAATAGTAATAATAGTAAATACTAAAAAGACAGAGAACAAGCACGACTTTGGCGTGCCATTGCCAGTGGGCTCTTGATGCACATGACACATTACATCTTTTTAGCCACTAACGAAACCACTGCAACTTTCTTATAGTTTCTTTTCTTCTTCTGTGAGTGAGTCACAAGTTTAAACTTTCAGCTTTAATTGCATACAAAAAACACATAGATCATGTTGTGTAAGAATAAAAGCACAAGCTTTAAAGCATTGTGAATTGAAAAATGGTGCCAATGGAATGTGTTATATCGAGTAAGCAAAAAGTAGAATCTTTAAAAAAAAAGTATTATGATAGTATGTATGCAAGAGATGATAATTATTTTTTTCTCCATTTCCATTTTAACAGACGAATATTGTACTGATACTGACAAAGCTGCTACCTCCAACGCGTTTCAGAAAAAAAATATTTTCTTTATTTTCAGCTCACAATGTTGACTTCACTTGTTACAGAGTCAGTGTTTTTTCTTCCCTCGATCTCTTTTCCCTGAATGGTGACAGAAAAGGTTGAACAAGTAGGATCATTTTTTAGGTAGAAGAAGTAATGATATAAGAAAAGAATAAAAATAATCATTTTTAAACCTGCTCTATAAATATAAGGAAAGGATCTATGTAAGACATAAGGAAAAGAAGAAGAAAGGCGTCTTCTTATTCTTCTTCGTCGTTGTCTTGTAATTAGTTCTTTTAGGACGATGAGATTAATGTAGCGTTCCTTTGCTTGTGACCGATCTTTTTGAAGACATTAAGTTTGGCAGATTAGCCAGCTTGACATTCTTTGTTCACTTACATTTTGTTCTTGATCCAATATTGTCATGTAGTAGAACGAGAATAAATATCATAATACGATGGGGAGAAATCTGTACACACTGGTTGCGTGTATACTTATGACTTGCTTTAGCGAAGCATGCAAGAAAAAATAATATACGGCAAGGGAAACCGAGATAGATGCAGATGCTTGAAGAATTCCAAAAGTGTGGCGTGGATGGAAAAATGGACGAAATGAGAAAGAACGAAACGCATCACTTCGTCTATGAAATCTAATGTTAAGCCTTACAGAGAAAAGAACAATATGGATGGATACATTGATATGCTCTGCTGCTGCTTAGGGTGTGCTATACACTAGTAAAATATAAACATAAACCAAAATAATGGAAATAATAATAGCTTATAATACCGAAATATACGAAGTTTAGCACTTCATTCTCAGGAATTCCCACGCACTCACTTATAATCATCTTGTGTGGAAGTGAAAGAGATGATAATTTATATACTGCAGCAGCAGCAGCTAATGTAATCAAAGCAATATAGAACGGCAAGCCCGGATTTTCAAGCATTATTTCCATCTTTTTGTGTTTAAATACCGAGTTATTTCCTCGCTCCCTTTGATTGCAATGTACAACATTCATCCAAAAAATGCGGATTCTGTCAAGAGAGAGATTTCAGAAGAAAGATACCCTTGTCTTTTGTCTACAGTATGTTTATTTATTTTTGAAAAAAATCTTTAATCTTTGAGGAGACGAGTCGTAGGAAGGAAGGAAGGAAGGAAGGAAGGACGGGCGGAAATAATGGTTCAAAGAAGCATCAGAGAATCTGCTTCAAAATAAAACCTTTTCTGTAACAAATTTTATTTCATAATGGAGAAAAAAGTTGACAATGAGTGAAGGAATAAAAAATGAAAACTGCATAAGTGAAAAGATTGAACGTGAAAACGAAACAAACATTTATTTTTATGATGAAATTTTTTGTTATTAAAAATGTTTTCCCTTTATATACCAATGCATTGTTTAGTAATGTTAGGGAGGCTAAAGTAACAACAGGAGTAAGCAAATACACGTTTAAAAAGTTGCACTGCGGAGTTGGCAATGTGTAGGAATCCTCTTCTTCTAACCTGATGAATTCGATGTAGGACTGAGCTTCTGTGTTCCCTTTTCCCTTCTTAAATCTCGGCTGACAGGTTTAAGTAAGCTCGCATTAGATCGTTTCATTTTTTTTTGGGAAAAGGGAATAACTTTAGAGTGGATGCTGAGATGAGTGGAGGGAACTGAGCCAGCACCGAATAGGGAGATGAAGAAGGGTACAGAATATGCGGAAGGGTCCACGACAAGATCAGAATCGGTCCCAACTAAACAATCATGCAGGTAAAAATAAAGTGGAAAGTTGGAATCTTTTCTTTTAAACTTATGAAGCAAGTCAGTAGGAAGGAATCTGGATGTGGGACGACTCTTCACTCGTTCCCACGTCGTCGGAGTCGGGGTATAAAAGGTGGAAAAAAGTGGTCCTTTTGTATGAAATCTACCCCACCGCATTAAAAACTCTTTTTTCTTTGCATTTAGATTTTACCATTGTTCCTCACCTTTTTGGCTTTATACCTTGCCCTGCCTTGTGTGATTGTTATGCTTACAGCAATGATTATGATTATGATCATTAGTTTTACTTCTAGTCAAAGTGCAAAAGACGAATGTAATATTATAAATCGGTGTTGTGAACTGGAGAGGGAAAGGAACTTTTTTGGAGGCTGTTATTTTGCTGTATAATAAGAACATATTACACTTTTGATTGAGCGAGTTGATTTGGATGGTAGGGTCCTAGAGACAAAAAAAGACGGGACATGCGGATGAGTGAATGCTTAAAATAGCTAGCGGGATTCTTCATACACTGATTCTACCCACCATGCATGGAAATTACGAATTTCGTTGCTGCTGATGATCACTGGTTGGTAACAGCACAAAAGAGACATTTTTTTTTACTTTCGAGTGATATTGTTCATGATTCATCATCATGATGGCTATGACGAAGATGATCATGATGATCATCATAATCAAACTTTATTGTAAAAGATGTTTTCCCACAAGTTCCCACGTACCCACCAACTCAACACATAAAAAAGCCTGAAGATGAAATATCAGGGGGAAGCTTTGAATGAGATGTGGAGGAATGTGTGTGAACTTTTTTTGCACATCAAACTCTTAACTTACCATTGCTACAGCCTACAGTGTACTTAAGAGTGTCCCCCGCCACTCGTCTCCCCCATTTTAAATGCTATTGTAATACAATTTGGAGATCTAAGTATCCAAGCAAGATCTGAGAGTTTACTTTTATTTAGCTATTGTGTAGGTATTGATGATGATGATGATGATGATGATGCGGATATCCCAAGAGATTTTCTCCTTTCGGAAGAACTAGTTGCATTCTTCTATTCTCGTTTTTGAGAGGGACTTTCATTCATTCCAGTTTGCTATTACTCGAGCTCATAAAATACATTTTTTTTTCAAACAAATAATCTTTCCGGGTAAGCATAACGTATACAGAACTGTAACATAGCTTTCCATCAAAGTAACTAAAATCTTTCTGTATTCTCTTATTCATCGCAGTTCATAATTATTTTTCAATCTGTATTGTCCATTACGAAGGCTATTATTACAAAATTACCTAGGTATGCTTCTAAATATATTTTTGGTAATAACAATGACGTTGTTTTAGAGAGTGAATCACAAAAGTATAAGAGGGTGTGCTGATGGATGACGAAGAAAAGGCATGTTTTTGGTTCACTCTTCCTTCCTACACGACACCCTCTTTGCTTCCTCCACACAAAATCTTTTCAAATGTCACTTTGATTAATTCTATATGTATACGGTGTGGAATAGCGTTACGTATGCAGAAAGAGGTGTAAAAAAGGGAATCTTTTTCGCATTTTCTTGGGAACTTATCTCTGAGCTCTCTCTCACAAAACATTATGCTTCGCAGCTGTGTCAAGTGAAGTATGATTTTAATATGCTCTATGAAACGACGAAGGTAGAACATATGATAAGCACATGCTTATATACAGTTTAGCTTGCATCTTATTTGGCAACTAAATATTATGTACTTGTATGATTTTTTTTACTTTACTCAGCTCTTGCTCCAAAATTTTATGTACGAGGAGGAGGCGGAGGAGGTGGTGTATTTACGTACTTTAGAAGTAGTAAATAGCGGAGGTGTTAATTTTTTGCGCAGTACATTAAGACGAGTCAAAATATAATATGTGTCATCGTCCATCCGTGTGTCACCAAATTTGTCCATCCTATATGACAATTACAGGCTTTCTGTTTTTAGCTGCGAGATTATTTGTATGTATAGTTACATGAAAATTGATACCTTGAAAGTATTGTTTAGTTTGTGATTATAAGGATTATTGTTGGTGAACGGAGCATGCGCTACAAAACTGCAAAATAATCCGTTAATTAAGCGTAGGAGTAAAACAACAAGAATGCTTTAAAAATCATGAATTTATAACCGCCACTCCACTTCTTAAATTTGTGGGATGGTAATGAGTTATCAAACGAAGGTTACTTTCCCGTCAACTACATATTGGAGTCAGATTCAGACAACCAATCGAGAAATCCTATGTGTGTATCAAATTGTCCAAATTTTTGTAAGCAATTAATTTTTAATGCACAGAAATACTGAAGGATAATACTCATACAGTGTATAAATTTGTTTTTATAAAATTGGTCTATCATCGAACAACACATTAGAAATTGAATATAAATTAGCCATACACCAATACCAGCGAAAGTCATAAAGTTTCGTTATCACTTATCGGACATCACAGTGTCTCGTCTGCTGCACATAATATTGCAGTGCTGGCTGACTATCATCATCAAAAGGTCTCAAGAATTCCTTGCCGCTGGGCTTGTTTTCGAAAAGCATTCCACCACCTCCTCCTCCTCTTCAAAATCAGCGTACATATGCCTACATAATTCACAACCTGCATATTTTCATGCGCCAAACTAAAAACCTTCACCTATCACGTATGTATGTATATTATACCTTATTATGTACCTATAGTATGCATTTCATGCATGCATGTGCGCAAAATGCACCTCTAATTTTGAGGAAGCTCTCTATATATCCGTCTACTTACTAGTGCCATTGTCATTACTATTATTATTTGTATAATATTTGGTCTCCTTTGCATATCAAGATAACCAAATTGAGCACGTCAAAATTGTGCTCTCCTCAATTACTTCTGCACACACATTATTATCAAAGTTGCTGCGGTTATAATAACCAATAGCAGGCACGACTCATGACTTTTGCTTGATGTGTTGTTGTTGTGGGTGTATACCATATTCTAACAATTTCTATACCTAATTTTTATGTTTCTGCTATATTTTTACTGGCATTCACCTTTTAATGTGAGTACGCTGCCGCCACACAATCAAAAAATTGCCATATAAATTATCTCGCATATTTTTCCTCAACTAGTACCACTACTTGTTCTCTTTCATTTGTAGAAAAAATACCAGTTCGCCTTCCATACCCCATCTATTTTATCCCAACACCTATTGAATCTTACATACCTACATACCATCTTTATCATTGTCTCGCACAAATGGTCAGTGTGTAACAACAAACGATCAAATATTTCGTACAAACTAGAATCGACCGAAGGATGGACACCATATTTTCTTGTAGGCAAGCAAGCACTATTAATTGTCATCACTTTTATTCAAGACACTTTATAGCTCTCCTCGATCCTTTCAATCAAATATTCCTTTGAAGGTAAAACCTGAAAAATTGAAATTTGCTCTTATAGACATAAAAGTGCTACCTCCAATACTGCCGCTGCAGTCAACTTATTACCTCGACGAATCATTAAACTTTTTACACCTGCTCAAGATCCAAATTGGCTTTTGTAAGAGCACATATAAGTTTATTGAGATTTGTTGCCGCTTTTTGCTGTTCCTTTAAACTTTACATGTGAAGTAGTGGGGAGCTTAACAAAGGCAAACGTCGTTTTCTTCGTGGCTGCAAATCAACTAGTAATGCCATTAGACGATTGTGTTGATGACGCTGATGATTATGAGGTATGCACACTTGATGCATAATATAATAATATTAATGTACATTAGTAACTGTGTCTAGTTACATTGCAAATATCACCATCAAAAGTCTTTTTTCTTCAATTTGTGTGCACACCATACATACATATTTGTGTGAGTAGACATTAGACTAAACCAACAAAAAAAATTACTGCATACGTATACGCTATATAGATCCCTCCACAATAGCATTGATGCATGAGCATTTCATTTTAAAAACCTTCTACTTGTCTCAAACTCTTTTTTACGCTACGAAAAGACTGAGGGAGCACAAAAAAGTCCCAAATCAATTCAATTCATTCTTCTTCCACACATGGTCACATATTCAAACTTTTCTATAGCCAATCAACATGATCGACAACTTTTTTTATAACTTTGACATCAAGTTCATATCATCATAATGATACGCATGCACAAATAAATATATTATGCAGATTCATCATGAAGTGTGCATGCTTCTGCAAAGTGAGGAAAGAACACCTTATAAAGTCTATTATATATCCGTAATAAAAATGGCAGAGGAATTACTACAACTATGTAATATTATCAGAATGGCAGCTGACACACGATATCCTTTTGGCGTGTATGATAATAAAACTAAGAATATACAATAATCATTTTGCAAACATTGTTTTTTAAAACACTGTCGACCAATAATATATGAATAAAGATGGTTCATGTTGTGTTGTTGTTGGTTGGTGGCGGCAAGTACCACGACTGTGTATATGACGGCAGTAGTGCGGTGCAGAGGTTCTCCTCCCATTTTATTTATTATTCTTACTGACAGACAAATAGTTTTTAAAATGTTAATAATAACAATACCAACTTGATCTCAAAGGTAAGCTCATTTTCCGATTGGGAAGGAACAAAGTGTTCTGAGGATACTTACTGATGGCGATGACGATAGCGCGTACTTTTGTTATGTGCATATTTTACTTTTTCACTTCTCTGCCAATTGCCATCTTTGATATGTGAGTCAGTTTGTATACAATTAATGACGATAAGTATGGGAGATAATGACAGAATAAGCAAAAGTCAAAGTTTCTCCATTATATTCTTCTTAGAAGTGCATGGCATCATTGAATGTATTCACTCAAATATTTTTGCTCCCTGATTTCTTGTTCTTGCATGCTTTCGTCTCGTCGTCGTGATGTGATGAGATATTCGTATTACTAAAAGCCAATGTTTAAACCTATACACAAAAGTGGTCCACTCAAATGCATACGCAAACAATTCCATGGACCATCAGCTTCTCGAATTTCTCTGTGAGTCGCTTGATCTGAGAACGAACCTATTCATGATTTGCTACATATATCCATATTAAATGGAAGAATAAGAGCATAATGTGAGATGTGAGCATATAGAAGCAGTTTACACTGTAGGAAAATCATTTAATGTGTGTATCTAGTTTCTTTACTGCACGATTAGCTTCATTCGTATTCTTTTTCCTCTGATACACATTTTTTGTTGCATGTGTGTTGGAGTATATGTGTATGCTACGTTTATAATCGAAAGTACATATTATTCCTATGCGGTGGAGGTGGTGGTTGGTGGCAAGGAGAGAAGATAATCGAAGAGAACATCATCCTAGAAGAATTCTTGAGCTTTATATGTTTTTTATCATTATCATCATCATGATCATTTTTTGAGTCTTCGTTCTACACAATCCGTGCACCGTGGTCGTGGCTCATCTTGTGGGAGGTTTGACTTTGACTGCTGCTGCTTTTTTTCTTGCCTGTCTTCTCATCATCTTATCTGTCTATTCTCTCTTTGCATCTCCATGTGTATGTGTAGGCATGTACCCACAACACGTATTTTACATATTAAACTACAAAACAACACACATATTTTAATAGAACGCCATCCAATAAGTGAGGGTGGCATGCCATCACATCGGGATTATAGGACTAAGGACCCAAAAAAAACGAACTGGCAGCCAAGAAACAGCAGAGGTGTAGTAGTGGATTTCGGCCCACAAGTAGACTCCTGCCTGACATGCACTCTTCTAATATTTTTTATTATTTACCAGTTACCCCGTGTACATAAACACAAATACCTACGTAAGGTAAGAGAGAACATTTAGACTCCTATACGGTATATATGCATCGGCACATGTATACATGCAAGCATACATCAAATGCCTTCGTGAATGACTACTGTTTAGAAGGTTATATCCCTATATATTTTATGTACATACATGACATGCCAGGATTTTTAGTGGAAGAGGTTCAGGTATACAATAACAACACCCGGAGCAGAAAAAACGAAAAAGAGGAACCACATCATCATCACACACATACTTATCATTATTATTTTGTTGGTGGAGGCATATACCTAGTTGTAAGCAAAGCCAAAGACACAGAGAGAGAGAAGCAATCCATGCTTCACTATATGCAAAGGCAAACAGCCAACAACAAGTCACATTGCATTCAACAAGAAGAAATCAGAGATCCAAGAGTCACACAGTACATTAGACATACACAAAACTTAACCAACCTAACAAGTCACTCATTTCACTTAGGTATGGTGCACAAGACACACACACTCACTCGAAAACTTATAGATCTCTTTTGGTCTTCTAAAAGAGCGGATCGTTTATTAGTATCAGCAAGTATCACCGTTGCCGTTTTGCCCAAGCCGCGTCTCATGTGAGTATATTCACATTGGGCATCATCAGAGCATCACCTTCATCATCATATCATCGACATATCGCCGACGTTGTCATCGTGTGTGTTTGTTTGTGTTTGAGTACTACTACTTGCATTGAAGAAAACTTCTTCAGAGATGCATTCATTATCAAAAGTAATGCAATTATTTATAAAGCAGAAGAAGCAAGTGTCTCCACACCATCACATGTAAACATTTTATTTGACTTTGCTGTTTTGGAGCTCATAGTTTATTGCCATTAAGATACTATGATATTTTTTCCATTCATCATCGATGATGATACTCCGTAATCGTTAATTGTTATTGCTCCTTGTCTTCATCGTTATTATCTCAATGTTTTTGAGAATTGCACGTGCCTCTTTGAACAATAAAAGTAATATTGATATTTTAATAGTTTTACTTTATGTAATACATGCAGATAATGACATGTAAAATTTAGTCATTGTGCCACTGTTTACACTTCATGAAGCCTCACATTTCTCAGAAAATGTGTATTCTGTTAATTAACGCTATCGTGAAAATCATAGAAAAAAATTAAATAAACAGTTGTTATAAGTGTGTAACCTGAAACTTGAAACTACTGACCCGGTTTTTACTTGACTCAGTGTGCCCCATATTAAAGTGAAGTTGAGAAATTGGTCAATATTTTGTCAATTTTTCCAAAGGTGTTCAAGGACGTTTTGCAGACGTTTTTCGTAAGGCCGGCATGTGACTAATTGTGTCTATGCTCAGTGAACTGGAAAGAATTGCATGTCTTTGTTTACACTCCATATCGTAGGTTACGATTTCTATATGCTGTTGCGAAAGTGAAAGTTGTACATGTGCACAGTTGCCTCTTCAGCTTTTATCCTCAATTAAACCAGCATCACTTTACAAGAGTAAAGTATAGATTGCATACCTGGGGAAAAGCTTTTTCCACTTGAAGAAACATGCTTAGTGGATGTTTTATGGTTGCGTACTTGTTTACACACATACATATATGCGCGTACGCTATCATTTGATCGTGAAAATCATGCAGCATAGAAACGGAAAGAAACACTGCACGCGTAGTAATTTGATCTAAATTACTTGTCGGAGCCAAATGAAAACGTGGGATATAGTGACAGCAAGAAAAGAGAATTTGAAGAGAAAACAAGGTGATGTCAGCGTAAGCTTTTTTCTATCCTTCTTTCTCTCTCTCTCTATCAAGGCGCATCTTGAACCAAAATGTAATTAATCAGGCAAATAATTTCATGTTAAAATGCACTCGTATACAGAGCATAATCTAAACAACATTTTCCTATCATTATAACGTTATTGTATTATAAACGCCAGGCTAACTATATACCTATGCATAAACATTATTATAACGGATTCATAGGAACTTGTTAGTACATTTCGTGGAAGCTAGTGTTTTTCCGTTTTTGGTACAAATTTCCAATGAATGCATCAAAATCATTTTTGTTTTTAATGTATTATATGCATATGTGTATACCCACAAAAAGTTAAAACTTTTGTTTCTCTTTGTTCATACTTTTCAGGCTCAACATTGTCAACAAATCACCCTAAGCAAATAAACTGATTAGCTAAAATACAACAATTATTATTACCGTGTTACGTAAGCTTCCCCAACGTTATAATCAAATTATTATATACTTGTTCACTTGTTGATAATTTGTACGTGTTACAGTATACGTGTAGATGTGAACCACATTATACGGCTTTTTTACTCTCATATATCGTGTCCTTCCAAAAGTGAGTCGCGTGCTTCAATGTTTCCTCCAGCGTGACGGATGGTTCACAGTAAAGTACTAGATACTAGAATGAAGTCGAACTTTTAAAAAGTAGTGTATTATTCAGCATTGAACATACAACTTTATTTGACATAATATATTATTATAATATAATATATGCGAGCAAAAGAAATTACACTTCTCCCAGCAGGAACGAAAGTGACACTCTTTTTATGTAAAAGAAAATACTGTGACTCCATCCTACAAACAACTCATTTTCCCAAGAAAGTGAGCTAACTCAACCGAACAGACATAGCTCTCATCACATTTCACAGTCTCGTGTTTTATGACTTGTGTACATGCTGTTTTTTTGACAGATCCCTATGAACAGTTGTCTCCTTCAAAAGAACAAGCAAAAACCTTATGTATGAGTTAAGTTTTTGTGACCGTGTTTACGTTGCAAATAATATATGCTTATAGAGATTTCTCGCAAAGATTTTGACATAATCTCTCATGTCGCAAATTTTTTGACTTCAAAACATTACACTATTTATTTATTCTCTATTTGAACGAATAAATATATTTGGTGTAATGTCATGTTGTTGAGTGTATGTGATTTACACGCATGTTTTAACTAAAGGAAACTATTCGATGAGAAATTCAGCGTACTCTGTGACTCTGTAAAAACCGCACTAATACATGCAATCATCAATAAGATAAAACTTTTTTTTAAAATATAAAACAAGAACTTTTCAAAGGGGAAGCCACACAAGAGGAGAATCTTCCAGTGGAAAGAAAACTTAAACTGTTTAACATAATACTTCACCCTCGGTCACGCGGTACGCATAAGACAAACAGCTGAATCTGAGATTTGCTGGCACCGCAATTACTTATACATTCTTTTTTCAAGGTAAGTCACATTTTCTATGTATATCGCTTTTATAAATACTTCCTTTTTGCATGCATTATAAAAAGTTCTCCACAGTTGAATGATTAGGTATTGAAAATACATCCCCACAGAAGGATTAATTTGGCTCATGGGTTGTTTCATTGTGTCATACTGGCAAGAAATACATTACCAAAATAGTATAAATTGATTGGTTCGTATTACATTATTGTTATTGATTACCACATAGAGCAACCTGACAAAACATACTTATTCGTCATAAACATATAAGCTGATCATTTGTGTAGCACAAGTGTTCAAAAATGATTACTGATTATTATGTCTATATCGCTCTTATTTTCAAGACAATTTGTCTTCTTTTTTTGAGATCAGCCAAATTGAATACGAGACAAGAAGTGATAATGATAATGCCATATATTACACAAGGGGCTTATGATGATGTGTTCCTCCTTCTTCTCATCCTTTCTGAGAAGGCAAAAGCTGATCTCTGTTTTGGTACTGAGGTGAGCAGCACAGAACAACAAAAAAAGACATGAAAGGGGTTAGTAATGGCAAATCGCATCATCATTTCTCTTGAAAGAAAAATCGATTTTAATGTGTATTAACTTACACTTGTAGCAGGGCAATAATAATAGCGATAACAATAATAAACACATATGTATATAGTCAGTCAAAGAATACGAGAACAAATGCGTAAGAAAATCGGACCAAGAGATCAGAACAGTACTCAAGCGAGACTACATGACATGATCCATTATGGACATAACCATATATTTAAAGCGTCACGATGAAGCGGTTAATCCTCATCAGATAGCCATATATGGGGCACACAACAACATGGTTGTACCACCTACGACGGCAACTTAACAGGCAATATTATACTAGTAGAGCAGCGCAAGGTGTATCGGTCATTTATTCCAACGATGACCATTTCCCAAAAGAAAATCCTGTGTGTATGCGCAACTATATGTGATAGTACGATGATGATACAGATGAACATATCTCTCATAGATTGTTCTTACATGGTCATATTAATAGTGGTAATATCATGATTATGGTAATATGTAACAACAATAAAGAGAACGAGCATCTTATCGTCTTCTCTGAGGCATCCCACAACAACATCCGTTTTTTTACTTGCTGACCCACCATCACCACAATTAAGTTGAGTTTGCGTTTGATTAACTTTTTTACACTTTTTTTTACACAAGAGACTTAGCGAACTCTCAAGGATGAATCTTGACGGTCGTGGTATGCATGGTCATTTTGTCATGTCGTGATTGTGATTATTATACATGTATGATCCTCATTATTCATTGTTGGTGCTTCTTGACTGCATATATGTGTTATTATTGCTTGTTTGTACTTAAGCAAGTTTGTAATGATCATGATCAAATCAAAACCAGCACCACCAACCATCAAACTATCACCGTCAAATTTACAACGGTGCGTCGCACGCTTCTCATTCGGCAGCATCAGCATTTTCATGATTATCTTTTATTATTGTTATTATTTGCATGATTTTCTATTCTCACAGTCACAAAAATACACACAACAACGCCACCACCACCACAAAAGTCAACTTCAACTAATCAATCCGCACGGTTTGATCATCACGGCATTTTCTAGGAATACCTATTCAGGATTCAAGCATGTAAGGCAACAGCAGGTGATTGACATGCATTTCATTTTTGAGCTATGTGTATGGCGTGGAGTGGCGGTGGTGGTGGCGCGTTTATTAATTAAGTAGTGCATTCTTTTTAGAGGGAAATTCCTTTCAAGGAAATCCACTGAAGTCTCATACGCAGCCTAAATTGGTACTAAAGAAATTAAAAGGAGCATCAAGATTTAGATTATCATTATATATAAGGCAATTCATACAAAGCTGTTAGATAGTGAACGGTCCTTTTTGCCCTACCTGCGCTTTCGCGTTATGAAGCACCTACAACTTATTCATAAAAGACGACGAAAAGCCGTTGCTTTGACCGTGTCGCTTTCCAAAGAATGTGACTTTTTTATGTCAAGCAAAAGCATGTAAGTAATCTAAATATATACTAGCTTAAGGCAAATTCCGACAATTGAAGTATCAGACCAGACCCCATCAGATACAAACAATGTAAGGATCTTTTTGTTTTAGTGTGTATTGGCCCAAATAAAAATGCTCGATGATGATACAAGTACTGATACAAGTAATGTATATGACCATGTATTTCGAATCCGGTTGGATTAAATATTTTTGGAGGTAAGTCTTTGTGGCACTTAAATCCACATTCATCATCATCCTCTGCACTCTACATAGTGTAATCGTCATCTTCTTGATCATCATTATTAGTGTACGATGATGGGTGGTATTATTGGCTTGTGGGTGGATGTGGCACAGACAAAAATCCTTGTATCATTCGACTTAACATTCAAGTCTACAGTCGGTACCACACATATGATGGAGACATGCATTTTTTTGGTCTGTAAGTAAAAAGATTGGAGGAGGACATGGGCATTTTAATGCAGTACAACAGCTTTACTATAAAAGCCAAAAGGTTAAATTAATTTACTTTTTTCTCTCCCTTTATCATCATCCTCCGTAATCCATATCAGTTTTCAAATGTGGGTCTGAAATATGTATCTTTGACATATTATGTTATAATACTTACCTATATATATGTACTAAAGATTCACGTCGACTAGTTATAGGAGTAATTATTATCTAGTATATTGTTATTATAGTCATTACTTTTGCTCAAAATGAAAGCACAAAGCTGGTATTCAAGTATTATAATAATCATAATTTTCATATTGAAACATATAAATGAAGGGGAGGAGGAGGATGGCGTGGTGTGTCTCGAGCTCGTTCCATTTTATATATTATTTTATTATCGGGCGATACACAATAAATAAAAGTTCTTGATAGACCAAGAGAGGAAAGAAAATGAGATGAAGAAAGAAAAGGATCTTTGACTCCTAAAGCAGAGCACATATATATGTTAAAAACAGAAGAGATAATATGCAAACGTTTGCTTTATTCTGCCAGTGGCAAATGCTCCTCCTATTATATTTTCATATCGTTCATATCTCATTTCTTCTTCTTAAATGTTTCTCTCTCCTGGTCGGATGAACTTTATTATTTATTAGCTTGGAGCAGTCCACTTTACATTTTTCAGTGGAACTTCATTTGCTGTCGCTTACTATCAATGAAAATATAGCTGATGTGCTATAAAATAATCATACATCATACCTGATAAGGAAGAGAAAGAATTAAGTTAGAATATGATGAGAATTTTATTTTGCTGTCCGCATAAAATGCCAGAAACGTAGACAGGCAGTAGTTGAACAATGATTTAGTGTTGGAACCATTCAAATTCGTATTACTGCATTGGAAAATAACATTATTAAAAAATCTTTATCGATTACCCGTGCGTACAACCAGCAACGTTTGTCCCAATGTCATATTATACTAACATTGTTTTTACATGCCAATATATGGCAGTGAACTTTATTGTAATCAAACTTTGTTCTTTATTTGTTCGATGGTTTCTCTGAAGAGTGAAAACATTATCCATTATAAGTTTTCTCAAATCACACATTATATCGAAGAAAATCAAGTTGTACATATTCGTAAGTTTTTTCATGTGTCGTACTCTTTTGCGACTTCGTTAGTTTGTGGGGTGCAATTAATTGGAATAACAAACAAAAAACTCGATATTTCTTTCCTGTAACAATTTGGGTAGCACAACAAAGCCTCAAACCAAGACAAAGGCTGTTGGGATAAAGTGGAAGCTACATTAAAGAAGGGTCGTTGGGTTTATGATATACAAGAAGGCAACATCATAATTGCGTCAACTTTTGTGACTACATACTTTAATTTCATTTTATATTTCATGTATCGTACCGTACAAAATAAAACACAGCTTGATCCTCTATCACTGCCTTGGTCGTTTGTCTCCGTTTTAATTTTCCTCGTGCTTTTTCTGATGATCTTGCCATTTGAATGAATGCTTCGTTATGTAAATATTTTTTGTCTTAAAAAACAAGCAACAAAATTTTGCCACTTTGTGTCGAAGAAATAAAAAGTTTGATCCGGCTTTATTACATTATTATGCTATAACAATCATATGATATTATACGGATATTATTTACTAGCTAGTCTTATATTAAGTACGACAAAACTACTCTTTATAATCATAAAGTTGTAAATATACATATATAAGTATGATGGTAATATTGGCGTGTCTTTGATTTGGTTGTATGGAATCAGTTGTAGTGCCAAGTTGTTTCTTCGGCTGTTATAGGTATGCACTAGGTTTTTTTCAAAAGAGAGATTATCGAGTTTTTTCAGTCAGTTGTAATTGCGACTGGTCAAATAAAGGATAAAAAACTAAAACAATATGAAGTACGAAGAATGCATAATATAATAATAATAATAATAATAATAAAATATAGGCATTGGAATAATATCAACGAACATAGATATGAAGGCAAGAATTTTTAGATGGTGGTGCGGTGGCGGCAGTGTCGGTGATGATGATCACGAGTTGATGTGTATGTTCTTCAGTTTACTCCTGCTGCAGCCTGTTGCTTCTTTGCATTGTGAATTCGACAAGTTATATTTTTTTTATTATGAAGCCTCTGAGCCAATTCATTGTGAAGGGCTTTCGCTACGCATGTTCTCTGTGACTTGACGATATGATGATAAGAAAGAAAGGCATTTGTGTTTTTTGGCTTGAAGAATAATAAGTTGAGAGAAAGGAGAATTTTTGTAGGAGTATATATCTTTCCATCATGCATGTTATATCCCTGACTGCCTACATTATACGCAAACACACAATATCTTGATGGGATTCCCTTTCCTGAACTGATGGCTCCCAAGAAGACTGCACAGTTCAAAGCACTGGCAGAGGAAAGAAAATTCTTTCGTTCATGGTGTTTTATATGCATACTTCATGTCGTGCAGTATGTATATCCTATAATAATAATAATCCACGTTTGAGATCAGTATGCATATCTTATCCTACGATGACAACGATAATAACAGTTAGCTATCAACAATTAACATTGTAGCGGGTGATCATAATTGCAAGAAAACGTTTAGTAAGCAGTTTATTCATAAATATGCGTTTAAGTTGATTTCTAGAATATTATAACGAGCTTCACTGCCAGTGCTATCAATTTCTTGAAAATGATTGAGCAAAATTTCTAAGCGTTCGTGGAATGGTACGGTATACATATAAATAAAAGAGTACAAAGTTCAAACTAGAATTCAGAATTGGTGAGAAGAATTGTTGGTAACTTAAAATGGTTGTATTTGAAAGAATGTTATATTTTTCTCGGGAATGATTTTGCAACAACGAAATGATTGCAGTCAGTGCGACATTCAAAAAAAACATGAGTCCACAAGAACAAACTTTTTATGAAACTCAATATAAAATACATTATACTTAACTTACACAATAAATTTAATCGATGAATCAGAGCAAGATCAGAGCCTGTTTTATCAGTTTTTAAAATCAAAGTTGCACACATAGTAGTAGCCATAATAATATCAAACAGAATAGATTTGCGTACAGTCCAATAAATGGTTTAACTGATGACAACGATGTGATAGGATATGGTACGAGGAAATTATTTTACTAGAAATTTATGATTTTCCTTGATGCTGAAAGGCGGTTGCCGATCGATATGGTGAGTGTAGTGTAGGGGTAGCAGGAAAAAACCTTGTCAAGTGATTTTAACGTATTCAATGATGAAATTAGATATCACGCCTTGTAACATTGTTCTTTTCTTGCTGGATGCTCTGTATACATTGTAGAGTATACTTTTAAAAGGCTTATCCTATACGCGAATAGAAAAGAGGCTACCAATCAGAGTGAAAATTATATTCTAAGTATTACATGTTGCACATTACCATCATTATGGCAGCGATAATGATGACGAATATTATTGCAGGTAAGAAAGTAAGAGGGTGCTCTACTTTTCACGCACCACTCTCAACGGCGTGGTGCTCATCACCATCACACTTATTGGCCGTCATATGATTGTGATGATCATCTTGAAACGGATTCTCTCATATAGCGTGAGTGAATGGCAAAAATAATACTCGTAGCTACTACACACATACAAGAGAAAAGACAAGGCATATGAAATCTAGAGATGCAAAAGGCATATTATATACTTGAAGAAGCGAACACACGAAAAAATGGAGATCGTAATCAATAACATGACAAGATGAAAAAAGCTGGGGCAAAAAGAAAAGGAGCCGGATGGACGCAGAGGGAGAGATTGTTGGAAAAGAATGCAGAAACGCTTGTTGTAAATTAAGCTGCAGAGATAGTGGAGGTTGTTATGTCGTAGAAAGAAGATTTTGTTGGTGGGGTGGTGTGGCTGGCTGTAATGATGATGATGACGTGTGTAATGTGTAGATTAAGTACAACGTGTAACTATGTGGGCCTATCTTCCTTACTACTTGCTTATAGTTAAGAAAAGACAACCTGTCCTCCTGATCCTTCTCTATCTGTGCTTGGGAGAAAAAGATGCAAAAGAAGAGAGATGAAAAGAGAGAAAAAGTTATGTGTAACAAAAAAAAGAGAAGGTTTTGAGGAGAAGAAGGATCTCGTCTTTTCAAAACATGTTACATATATTGTACATACATTACAAGTATATATTCATTGTAAGTATCTCAACATAATAACAGCCTAGCCACCACACTTGTCGTCGTAAAAGGATATGTAGGCACGTAAAAAGAAAGGTATTTGGGCAAGGACGTAGAGTTGACCTTAAGGTGAGGCAGCCATGGGCCTTTAGCAATTAAGCCACCCTCGCAACATATTTACCACTAAAAAGTATATACTCTGGCTAGCCACCCGCACCTCGCCTTGCCCCTGGCATTCCAGTTTTCTTCTATACAGATAAGACAGAAAGGTACGCTCATTATATATATTATTGCATACACCTGCTCAGTCGACAAAAAAAAACCAAGACAGTGAGCGAGAGAAAAGAAGCAGAAGAACAAGTGAGTGAGTGAGCGAAGATGAACTAAAAACTAATCCGACCAGTATTTTTGCCTTGTCTTATGCGTGTACATAAACATATATTTATTACTCTTATTATTATATAGAGGAGTTGTAAAAAGCATAACAAAAAATCATTTTTAAAAGAGACTTATTCTCCTTTTCTTTCTAAAGTATTTCTCTCTCTCTCTCGCTCTTCTCCACAACTCGATCTGCTCTTTCAACTTTTATTTTACAAGATATCGTGACTAAAAACTATGTACATATAACATGTGTACATTTTACACACATATATACTTAAACGTTAACTCCTTTTTTCATCTGGTTGGTATGATATGACGATAATAATGATGGCGATGATGCTGAAAAAGCAGTCCACTTTGTCCACCACCACACCACCACTTGCAGTACTGGCTTGGCCACATCTCATCTCCGTCTTCATACCAAAACCCCACACTACCACGCAGCCAAGAAGCCAGCTTCATCTTCAAAGGTCTCATTCTCATCATCCTCGGCAAAAAGATCATGTTGAACAACAACAACCTGTATTGCCAACAAAACATCACCAATATTTATTGTTTCTTGCTTTCCTTGCTTGATTGCTCTTCTTCTTTCAGCTTCATTTAAACTTCTCATAGGCTAGAGAAGCAGTACCACAGAGCAGGGAGCATAGGCATCACATAATATTCATTATCATCATCATCTTCACATCTCACACAAGCAATAACTACAGGTCCAACATCAAGTCAAGAGAGTCAAAACGAGCAAAATACAATTTTGCTTACACACATGAATACTTACGTTTTTACATTAGTAGTAAGTACCACGACGGCAAAATTGTAATAAAAAGCTGTGCGACCACACCATCACCACCGCCGCCACCACCACCACACATCAGTGCTAGTATTACTCTACTACCACTGTTCATCATCGCATACCAAAGAATGACGAAAAACCAAACCTACCAACCTGTCGTCTTTATTTTTTATTTTTTCAAAAAATTATATTTATGTATCACCTCAGCTCAACTACCACTACTGCTACTACACATGGCTAGATTATATAGCATGCAAACTATGTAATATGTTGATATTTTACAAAGAATCAATCTATTTTTCCGTGCAAAAAAGGAGTAGTGAGGTTCGAAGAATACGCATTTTCAAGATATTAAAGTTTTTCTCAGCTGCTGACTTGATTTTTTTTGCTGCGGACAATATATGATCATCATCATCTCTCATATCTACTTAAAAGAATTCCTGTTCACTCTCAAGACAAGCTCAGCAGTGGTCTATTCTGGTTATACGTACATGCGATACATGTTCACATGTGTGCTCTACTAGTAGACAATATTCCACCTTTTTTATTATTAATTAGCTTTTAAAAAGTGACTACTACAACAAGTACCGACCCTTTTTATGATAATAACGATACACATTTTATTACAATCGAACATTATTTATTGTATGTGTGTCGATACGTGAACCATAAAAACGTGTAGCATTGAGTTGACCTTGCTGTTTTGTTCCGTGAAGTCTACTGAGCTGCTTAGTAGTTGAGTGACTTGAAAAAGGAGTCTCTTTATGTTTTAAGAGAGAGAACAGATATCAGCATTCATTTTTTTTACTTTTTTTCAGTTCACTTCATCAATTTTTTCTTCTTTCTAAAAGATGTACTCATTTGCTTTGTTTCTTTTTCCACTTTTCTTGATTTTCATCTTCGCCGTCTTCATCATCATCATCATGTTATCTCCCCCACAAAACCGTACAATTATCCATAAAAGAAGCTGGTTCTTTCCCATCATCTTGAGTCAGCGCATTTAAGAAAATGCCTTTGTGGCTCTCCAGAAAAAAATCTGAATCTTTTAGTAACATGAAAAAGTCTGGAAAACTAGATAAAACCGTATGATAATGATAAAAAGCATAATCTCTTTTAGCTAATCATGATATAATGCTTGATCATCATGCATCTTTGCGTGTGAAGACTTTGCTTTGCCCCTAAGAAGTAAGAAAGTAAATAAAAAGGTGGGCTGCGTGAACTACAATCTAAATACATATTCGACTTTGTTACTGTTAAAATTATTTTATTCCTTGTCTGTTAAAAATAGACCGACTGACAACAAGGCTACAAAGACTTAAAGGAGTAGGTGGATATACCTTTAGTATTTATACGGGGATATTATTTTGTTTAAATATTTCCAGGTATTTACCTGCATGATTACCTTTCTGTACCTCAGAGTAAGAAAACGCAAGAGTTTTTAAAAAATTGTTCATTTTATCGGGGCTTTTTTGAAGAGGTCTTATATACTTCTTATTTGTAATGGTGGCGGTGGTGGCGTTGGCGTTGTCTTTCAAATTCCCTAAAGGCTCCTGCTGTATCTCTTTGAAATCTCGAGCTTTCAGGTATTTTTTTCTTCAAGGGGATTTTTTTTTCTGGTGAGGTTACTTAAGAAGTGGAAAAGGTACCAGAAGATTTCTTTACAGGTGAATGTACACACAAACAAACAGATATATAAAAAATTTTGGTTGAGTTTTGGGTTCATTTGGTGGTTAGAGTTCTTTCGTTCGTTATAAGTGGAATTTGTGCTTACATACCTTTTGCGTATTCATACGAATGTCGAGGGTGGCGAGGGTGGTTTTATGGTGTAGACTCTAATGGTCTAGGCTGCCTGGCATTGTAAAAGATGATTATTGTACCGCTCTCGGCCAGCATGCATTCCTTCGCGTCTGTCTTTCTCTCTCACTCTTTTTGCTTGAATAGCGAATGGGAATATATAGGAAGAAGTCAAAAAACCAGGTATATTGTAAGACCAGCATCATCATTGTCATCAATAAAACAGACGAAAAGGTATGCAGCAAGCAGACAAAAAAGTAAAGTAAATGCAAAAGCCTCCTTTTCGTCTCATCTTCAACCTGCCTACCACTCTCTAATTCCAATGTCGTCGAAATGGTCGGTCCAAGCTTCAAGCTCGGAGAAGAAGAGAAGATGAGTGTCTGTAATGAAGAAAGGTGCACCTGCTGCGACTCCTCCATCTGAATAAAAGCTTCATCTCTTCTACAATCTCTATATTTTCTTTTTGACTGTTGGCTATTAGAAACTTCACATGATGATGATGGCATGCATAGCAGCAGTCAAAAGTAGTATCACCGTCTGCAGCAGGAAAAAAAATACAACACAGTTTACAAACCTTATAGCTATCAATCTACTACTGACGATGACGATAAAATAATGGTGATGTTGAGTTAGTAAGCACATCATATTTTTCCCTTTCTCAGCATCTCTCCCTTTTACTTTGGTCGGTTGTTGATCTGTAAATAGAAATAATTGCATTTGAATCTCATTTATCTTTTTATAATGTTTCACCAATTATTATTAATGTTTGGTCGAGGCTTCATGTATTTAAATTACATTGTGTTAGTGTTTTCCTGGTCTATTATTGATATCGACTCGAGTCAACGTTTTGCATCTACGTTTTGAGGTATGCGACATGGCGTGGCTACACGGCTATTATTATTGTTGTTCCTTTGTTTAATCCTTCATTATTCATGGTGTGCGTAGGTATGTATTCTTGGTGCTATGCAGTCTTTCCATTCACGCTCTCACAGAGTTGACATGTGCTTGAGGGCTTCCTACATTACAAAGCGATGCTGTTATTGCTACCACGAATGATTAGCTAGATGGTGATGATGAGGATGACGATGATGGTGGTGGGTGGATGTTACTTATTTTTAATATATGCAGGGAGAAAAATTTGCTGGTACTATGTGAAACGTGACGATGATGAATTAGTTTTGTAAGACTGATAGACTAATAATTATGGTATGTGGTAAGTAAATATATATGTATCTAAGCTGGTATTAAAATGTTTGCCGTGTACAAACAAACCGTTCTGTGCCTTTAAGTAAATATTTTGTGAAAACAGGCTGCTTGTTTGACTTGATTGTACGATTTTCAGTTGAAAATAATCCTTTAGTAATATCATCCAGCTTATCAAATAATAATAAACTTTCCTCTGTATTAAAATGAAACTAGTAGAATTATTGGTATTAAAAAAGTTTTTGCGTTTGTATTTGTATGGTTTCTGATAATCCGTGTTTTGTGAAAAATTGATTTTGACTTACTATGAGGAACTACACGACACTTAATTCCAATAGAAGAATGTTATCAATAAGTTGTATAATATACTGACATCATTACTTGGATCACTACACAATTCGTCCCACACATGATTCCACTATTATACTTTCTACGTCGAGAAATTTGACTGAATACTTTTGAAGTGAATATTATGTGAGTTTGGTTTTAATTTATAAACTAGCCTTAATATATTTTGAAACATCTCAAATTTAATACACATATCATTTCGCTTATTTGCCGACTTTGTTGTAACTAACAAGCTGATTTCAAGGTCAAGCATTAGTATGTATGTACCATCTTCAATTCAATAGAAGTGGAACCTTTTAGTATTATTCTGCATCTGAGTTGATCATTATTTGTTCTCACCAGTTGTAACTGAATTTTTATTATTATATTCTATTTATTTGAAATAAATTGGAGCGCATTTGCTGGGTTTTATATGCATGTTAAAGGTACCATGCACAACTATTGAATTCAATAGACTCTACACATTTATGGGGCATGATGAAATTTTCCATTCGCTGACACATCACAGGAGAAAGTTAAATTTATTGGGTGAGCAAAGAAACGGAATATATGTATGCAATTCAATTGATGTATTCATGACAAGAGATTGCATGCTTACAACCCGTGGAGCGATGTGCGCTTGGTGAAGCTTATGAGCAAACAAACAATTTTCGTTTCCTTCAATATACATGATTTAAAGATTAGAATACAAAATTTGGTAGTTAGGACTTAGAAAGGATTTTTCTTTATTTCCGATTTATGAAGTAGAGTTATTTCAATGATAAAGTATTTTGGACCAATTATTATGTAGTCATTTCAGCTTCAAGCCATAAAAATGAGAATTAATTTAAATTTCTATGCTTCCACTAAACTAATCGTAAAGTAATTGAGGATATTTGCTTTTTACGGGATATTTACATGATTGTGCACTCGTATCAAATTTAATATCACATGAGGACGTACAAATGTCATATATAACATAGTTTCACGCTAATACTGATTGAGATTTAAGCTTTCAATACAATTAGATTGCGAGAAAAATGTTTAAAAAAATAAAATAAATTTAAAGCTTCAACGGTGTAGGTTTATAGGCCTCGTCAATAACACTCTCATGCTGCTTGATAATGGAAAAATTTTCCAGAAATTCTTGAAGAAGACTAAAAATATCTTCTTTCTCAGGAGAACGGCTCATTAGTTCAGGATATATTACTTTTAAAGTGAGAAGCTCATATGAATCTATAGCTGTCATTGAGGCGGATTTGTTGTGAAAAACTTGAAAAATTGAGATAAATAAAGAAATGAACAAAATCTATAATATACAGATACCCTGAAAGTATTCACAAAGTGATATCGCAAAAATATTCTCCTTTCGAGTTCATCAAAAGAACTAGTGAAAAATGGTTTATCATTGCTTACAGCAAAATATCAAACTTAAGGTAACAATAGAATGCGACATGAAAGGATGCGAGAACATAATATTATTCCACTTCAAGACGCGAAAATTCATTCCATTCCTACATTTTTCAACAAAACAGTGCAAACAGCAGTTATCAAAAGACGAACTAAAAATATAACTTATCCTCATTATAATGTATGCATGCAATTGTGTCAAGCAACATGTTGAGTTTTTTTTTCATATTCCAACTTTTTTATCATATCTTCCATGTGTGTGCAGTTTACACTGCTTTGTTGTTTGTACGACAGCATAAGAAGAAAACAATACGAGAAAGCATGTACTGCACACGGGAAACGAAGAAATGGCTTATATTTTTACCTTACATGGAAGTTTCTTCTACTACATAATGCTTTATACCAGACCCGAATAAATGTACATACATACACCAAATAGTCCATGCTGTTTTTTCCATATCACAAAAACACGTCGGTGGAAACCGACTCACACCGATGATGGGGATTGAGCTTGTTGATGTGTAAACGTATAGGTAAATATACCACACGGTAGCTACTACAAACGTATGTTTGTATGTGGTAGGCATATATGCCTACTTGGAAATGTTCTCAGAACTCCAAAGGGTTTTTTAAATAATTTGAAGGTCTGGTCGCGTTTTGTGTAAGAGGAATTCGGTGGGCTTATATAATGACGATTCCTTCCTCGCCTTTGGTACATGGGTTCCTAATATTACTTCTGGAGATTGGAAGTGGTGCTGTATGCATTATAATAAAAGAACAGGATAGATCCCACTGCCGTGACGTAAGAAGCACGTTGCTGCCTGTTGTTGTGTGTAGCATGCGAACTCTTTTATGCAGGTTCACGTACTTCTACTTTGCCAGGATGTCGTTTTATCAGTCCACCAGCCCGAGAAAAGATATGCATTTAATTTGTATAGAATACCAAGTTCTATATTATGTGTGTACACAATGCTGTTGGGTAATAAGTAAAGTGTGTAAGTAAGGCATCGGGAATCGGGACACACCACGGCAAAGAGAAAACAGTCTTATTGTGAAAAGTGGGTGATGCAGTGGTGCGGGCAAAGTCTTGTTCACGGACACTGCAATGTAAAGATCCTGCCTTTGGCAAATCGTTGAGGAGAAAAGCAATACCAGCAGTGGAAGCAGTATGTTGTATATGTGGTTGTATGGTTCCAATGCTCTCTCTATAAAAGTAAAAAAGCCTTAATGTTTTCTGCCTGGAAAAGATTCTCCATATCCTGTACACAAGTTTGGTATTATGATCTCGTTGTATGACAGTATACAACTGTTTTTGCAAGGAAAAAAATTTGCACGGAGGGTTTCTGTCGTTGACTTGACTAGAGTGCAAGCATACGAGGAGAGAGCCTGGCAAGCTTTTTTTTACACCTGCACGACAAGAACAGCAGTGCTAGTTATACCAACAGTTTGGTTCCAGTAGTAGCGCGGTGAGAAGAAGGGAAAGCACACGCTAGCAGAATACTACTTGAGAGCTGACTGTGTATACCAACCAGCTCAGTCTTGTCTTCACTTTCGCCAACTCTTTTCTCTTTTTTGCCACTGCTGCTCTTCGCTGCTGTGGTAGTCAGAGTCAGACAGCCGTCATCCACATCATAATAAAGTGCTGGGATACATGACAGAACGCTGGCATTCCATCTGAGGTCGGCCTCCAGTTCTCTTCAGGTTTATTGGAGCAAATCTCAGTCTCTCACTCAGACACAACTACTAGAACTGCAACAGCCTTGTCGCGTATGTTACACTATACCCCATAATAATATTATTATACACAAATCACCACAACAGAGCAAAGCAGTAGATCAACGGGCCTTTTGCTGCTTCTGCCAAGAAAATATCAAGTGAAGAAGTAGATACGCTCGACTACAGTCAGCGTTGAAGCTGAATCACATTCACATCTCTCGGCGCTCTGTCTGTGCGTGCGTGTATTCACCAGCAGCAGCACAAGATAAAGCACAAGAGAATATATCCGGTGTGCTGAAATAATCGTCATCATCAGCTTGTCATCTGTCACAATGTCTTGTTGATAGTGCAACAGCAGCAGCAGCACGTTTTTGGCGAGCTAAAGCATTTTACTGCCATTCAATCACAACAGCAGCAGCAAGAAGAAAGCTTGTCCAATCAGGGAAAAATAAAGAAGAAAAATGAAGAGAACGAGAGACGGTGCCTCAAAACAAGTAAATTGATTCGAATACATCAGTACACCTAAATCAATTTAACAGCAAGCGGTTTCAATTAAAACTTTAGCGAAACAGCATTTTAACCGCTTACATACATCTGTCTTCTTTCCAAGTACCTGGAATATAATTTTGTTGGGGTTAGTCAAGAAAGAGGACGTTTGATTAGTTAACTGCTCTACAATCTGTCATCTTAGTTTTTAAGAGATTTTTGAGATTTCCTTTTTAGCTTTTTTCTCTTGACAGTCAACTCAGTACAAAACCCCATGCACACAGTCTACGACAGAGTGATGCTGGCAAACTCTGCTGTTTCTTGTTGATAAGTTTTCTGTCACAAACGTATTAGAGAACTAAAAACTATTGTTCATTTTTTACCTTTCAATGACTACTCTCGGCCAAGTTTTGTCATCATCTAGCGTGTTCAGCCTTCTCTTGTCATCGTTTTATTGAGGGATCAACAAAGATTTGTCCTATTGCTATATTCGTCATCTCAGTGTCAACATGCTTTGGCTATCAGTCAACGGGACGTCCATGATGATCTACATCATGCAGCGGGGCTTCGGCTTCCGGTATGTTTTTAAAATTTTAAAATGATATCGATTTTTGTGATTTTTATGTAGCAGTACAAAAATCATAATTATAATCCCATAGTCTTATGTACTTACATAGCAAATTAGCATAACATAAAAATCAATAAGAAGGCATGGCTCACACGTGTTTCCGGTTGTGTATGAGATATACAAGTAATGGTTTGACAGTGAGTAAGTCTTGAATATACATAATATGCATATCACATGCAAATAATATTGACTTAAGATGCAAGATGAAATACATTTCTTTGGAAAATAAAAGTAGAATAAAAGATTGTTACTTGTCGTCACACGGTATGTTCTTTAAAACCGCGACCTTATTAGCTCTTTTCAGGGAAAAGTAATGACCTTAAAAAGTACAGAACCAAGAGCCCACACACGGTAGCATACCTATATATAGTTACGTTTCGCTGGTATACTAGATGAAGCTCATATGGATGATTATCATGATGTCGACAAGTACTTGCAGATACACTTGACTTGATTGTTTTTCCTTCAAAAGCGCTGTATGTAGTAAGTCTGCTGTCTGCTACAGGGTATGTGTATTCATTACACCACAAAGACAAACATCCTCAGTGTAATGAAAAGAGAGCATCCAGGATGCTTTTCATTTTATTTCTCAAGAACCGTTGTTGGGTGGCTGACGTCTTTTCTTTTCGCTGTAAAGACTCTCTCATGCACTCCTTTCCCATGTACTGCTCTATGCGCCTGAATTATCATTTAGGCACACAGACCAAGAACTTCTTTCTCCGTTCTCCGCACTTTCTCCAAACTGGTTCCGTTCAAGCATCTACTTAAATATTTCAAAGAATTGCTGTCTTCATCTGACTTGACTTTCTGTTTGTGCTTGAGCGCTTATAGTCGTTGCTGTTTTTGTTACGAAATTTTCTATGAAAATGATAATACACCGCTCTTCATGGACACGAAGTCAATACAAACCACATTGACTATACGTTTGCTGGTAATCTAGAATTACTCAAGGAGGCATAAGCAATGCGAGAATAAAAACCCTGTCAACATCAATCATCAGTATTTCTTTCCATATTTCGTTTCATTCCTATTGAAAATTGAAAGTAAACCATAATCTCCCAATTCTCCCATCATCATCATACCGCACATCAACGACTAGGAATATGCATTTAAACACAGCACTTTTAGGGGTTTTGGAGCAAAACAACATACCAACTCTTGTGTAGTATGTATGTACATCATTATTACTCATATATTATTTTACTTCAAGAATTTCCCATGAAATATCATGTATTGAACTTTTATTTCGCAATTTGTACACAAACGGAATTTCTTTTCCTAGGCTTCTGCCGCTGCTATTTGCGTGGCCCTAACCTACCACACAGAAGAAAGTTGGGCAATAGTTTGGGAATGATGTAGATTTTGGCACACATTACACTATTTCAAATAAAAAAGATCCAAGCAGTAACAAAGTCATAATAATGCCGTAACATACCTGTGCATAAATAAATACACAAAGTCAAAATCTCCATATTTTCCTTCTCATATACCATACCCCACTTGAATATTGACTTTTCTTGACAGCGAAAATGAAGGCATGCATACAACTGTTCAACAGCGGAAATCATTCTGTTCTCACATGAACATAAACCATTATTATTGTTGTTCACGTGTGGGTTCTTCTGGTGTATAGCTGGCTTCGAAGGGTTATAATATGGGAAGATGTTGCATGCTGGCAAGACCGTCAGGACTTTGATAACAATCATACAGTACACAATATTGTCAACTGTATTGATATGGTTGGTTCATGGTATAAGCTTATTGAAACACACGTGGATTAAAGTCATATTATCTGTTTTCATCAAATTGTACATATTGTAATAGGAACTACTTTATATTCAGAATCGGTCATCCTATACAATCTGTTGTGTGCAGAAACGTATATAAAATGGCTTAAATCAATTACAGTTGAATAAACACGACATCATGTCTATGCATTTAAGGTGAAGATATGTAAATCCTGTTTGAAGCGATTGGAAATCCTTCAATTCCATTTTCTTCATTATATTCACGATCAGTGTGCATTTTGATGTGTTGACTCAAAGGGAATTCTCCACCACATCAGTATCAAGATTATCATCGTCATACTTGATGCATATCCATGTGACAAATGAAACACGAGTTCAACTATACAAGCTGTTTAGGGCTGCAATCGTGATAAAACAGTCTAAAGGAACCACATCATAATAACAACCAACAAAACCACGTCGATCCTGCTGATTTGATTAAATGAACTCGTTAATTTCATACGTATATACTAGGCACGTTTTTTAAATACGGTTTAAATAATTCTGATATGAATAATATTATGACTTTAGTAAAGGGCACAGGAATGATTTGCTGTAAAAGTACATATTTAAAACACGTGTCTAGGCACGAAACATTATCCGATTTCCATTTGATCCATCTATATTATGGTGAAATCAGATGAATAGTATTTGTTGTTGAAAAGAGGAATTAATCAAACAGAAGAAGACTAAAGAATACTTACGTAGATGATATGATGAGAGTTTGTCAATGTGCATGTAACAATCATTTATGGCAACAAATTGTAGACAAATGTACAAACGTTTTTGCTCATCTATTGGACTCATGACCTCCACATGCTGTGGAATATTCAGATTGTTATGTTAACAAATTAGAGAAGGGCAATAATGTATTAATGCCGTTGATGAGGCGTACTTGATGGTAAAGGTGAAAAGAAAAGATCATAGGTGTTTGTACACTAAAAATGCGATATTAAAGCTATGGGCTTGATTAAAGCTGGCCTAACTAAATTCAAACTGAACACTTTGTTTAAACATAAATGCTAAATGAATAATATGAGCTGTCACTGTGCATGTCCACCCACGCGTATCAAATGACATTTTGTCTGTTTATGCTTATAAGCTCAAACACAAGCTCAAAGATAGTCATTAAAATTGTAGTCTTTTAAAGCTACATTACATATATCATAGTATGCCACCTCGCATTGGAAGAAGGTAAGAGGCAAGCAGCAATAGTAGGATGACGAGACAAGTGCAAGGCAATCCACTTTTACTGCTGCCTCGCGTTGTCTTCTCTTCTGCTGAACGGCCATACGCGATGATGAAGAAGGCCACGTGTTCATAAATTCTTTAAGGAATAAATCTATATCTAAGCAAACACGCCTTCAGTTTGCACGGGACATGTTCCAGCATCATCCCACTCGCTAGAACTCATACAACACAGCAATATACATTATTATTGAAGGAAAAAAATCAGAAAATGTGTAATGAAAAAATGTCATTGTCATGTTTTTGCGTACTTTTGCAGCACACGAGACTGGGGAACACTAAATACCCTACCTTAATGCTATTTCACAGTATCATCCACATGACTCTTGCTCACGGTACATTAGACCATCACTTCTATCTCTAATATGGCTTCTTATAAAAGATTAAAGCTATAATCCAATACTGTTCTTTTACTTACGAAGCTTAGTTACAATATGGCTCTTCCGAATACAACATAAAAAATATTATTTGAATCGAGAAGAGAAAATGCATATCATGGGACTGAATGGGACCCTTCAGAACACGCGAATAACTTGACTTGATCATCTGTAAAAGAAATGTGTATAGATGAAATTCACCTTATTATCGATTTTCACGAGAAATTACATACACATTTTAAGGGTATTGCATGTAAACCATTATGTATCAAAAGAGCATCGCAATAAGTCTGTTCATCAGTATCGGAAGAAAAGAGTGTCCCACACTGTGATGTGTAGCATGATAATCCATGAAAAATCTATTTTATTGGATTTGGAACGTGCGTAAAAGTGAAATCACCAGCTTTATGTACAATAGACGGCATATCGTGCATTAAAATGTGTAAATTTTTATACAAGAATATGGCAAATAAATAACTTCTTTCAAGACCTTTTCACATAAATTTGAAATTCTCTATGAATCCCTAACTAAGCTATGGAGTAAATTAACCAGGTTCTCTTCCAAAGAAACCATAATCTACGCCGTTTTTCACTTTTCATGGAAGAGATCCAAACAAACGTAAAAATTCACGGTAAAAATGGGTACAAGTGATGTGTGACGACATGACGTATACACAATTGTTTGTACAAAAAACCAGCAGCAATCCAACGAAACCTCGTATCCTCCCGCACTTTACGGATAACACAAATATTCCAAAGTGCCGTGAAACTCAGAATAATAGTAATAGAACTAGTAGTAGGGATGGCTCCATTACGCATAGGTAGACGTATAGCTCATATGGTGAAATTCGTTTAACATACATAATAGGTTCGAGCGAGTAGGAGTGCAGTGCAAAATTTATTATTGGGAGTTTTGCAAGAGAAAGAAGAAAATAGCATGGGCTAATGTGGAGCACACTTTGCAGAAAAACGTACACATGTATCAGTTGGGCAAGAAACGGTAGCAGTTATAAGAGCTTTTGTTTTGGCATGGCTTTTGGCATGGTATACTGACTGCTTGCTTGCCTGCTGCTCGTATAAAAAACAGCCGAAACACATTTACTGGTTTATGGTGGCGTGGGTGGGTGTGTTTAGCGTATTGTATAAAGGAACATATTTAATATTCGGTTTTTGAGCAGTCTATGTCTATACCGCGTATAGGTACACATCGAGTGTTATACGTACACAAGAGCTGCTTTTACCTTGACATGGCAAAAGTTGTAGTTTAGTGTTATTATGTGTAATGTATTTTAGCGATGGACAGACATATGAGGAACAGAGGAAGAAAAGAAAAGGAGAAAATAACTTCACGTCGGGTTTTGGGAGAAGTTTTCAACTGAAGTAGCCCAAGTAAGAGTGTCTTTTCATGATGGTGGCTGCATTATATAAGTAGGTATTATATATGTATATTATGTGCTGTTGTAGGTTATGAAGCATTTTTGCACATATGCATACTTATATTTTTTTACTCCTTATAGTTGCTTCATTTTGGTTTTTGCTGCTCCTCTAGATGATGATAGCTTTGTTGATGCCGTCCTAGTTAGGTTGATATGAGTTGACCGTGTGTGCATTAAGCACTGAGTAAGCATAGAATAATATGTAACGTGGGCTGTATGTGTAAACTGTTGAGGGAGCTATGATGACGCACTTTCCTCTCCTCATGTACCATCATAATCTTCATTCCATTCCATATCCACAAGATTTTTAGCCTTAAGTGTTATTATATTAGGTACGCATTACTTTACTTTATTATTCGTATTTTTCTTTCACTTCCCGTACTTTTTCTTCTCTTTTTGCTGGATCATATGTTTGCTAGTGATCATTTTGCTGCTTTGTTTGTTGGTGGCGTTTGGCAATGTCTTTTCTTACAACAGAACATCTTGCAATACAAAAGTGAGTGGAGCAATGCATTTCGGTTATTTTATTTTTAGCCTATGTATCTCCCATCGCACTCATAGTGCAATTCTATTTTATTTTTTAGACGTAAGTTTTCTGTTTTAAATGTCAAATTAATGAAAAAAATCCATGTACGTAAACTTCTGAATTATTTAGCGAGAGCATACCATTTTAGTTACAATTTTCCCTCCTACGATTCACCATGATAATAATGATATAGTCCATATGTTTTGGAAACTTGGTGGTGGTCTCCGGCTTCGTCCCGGAAAGAAAACACCAAGCACATGATCCTCAATCTGAGTATTTGAGAACTTCAACTTTTACTCACAGAGAAGCATATCACCTCACACCGACGCCAGTACCACCACTCGGGCCACTTAAACGAACAGTTTGAGAAGAATCCTAAAGTAAAAAAAAAACAAAAATAGCTCAACTGAGCATAGCTGGTTAGAGTTTTGCTGCTGCTGTGAGCATCAAAAGTTTTGGCATTGAAAGCAGTAGTTAAACGGTTGTAGTGAATATTCGGAACTGAAGTAGAGAATGGCAAAAGTAATTCTGATGGATGCAACAGTAATAGTAACTGAGTGAGCAACGTTGATAGTCCTATTTTTGGTAAAATATGTACGGAAATGAAGTCGTAGGAGTAACACGAGAAAAAGGAGTAACAAACTTGCATGTCCCCTTTGCCTCCACCATCTCCTTCCGCTTATTATAATAAGTTTTCTTTGGGCTATGTGCCTACTTGTGTGCACGTATGTAAGCCCTCAAACTAGGCTGTACTGCATACATTAGTAGTTCATCCTAAATTCACATAATATGTACTTACATCCGGTAAGATAGATAGTTATGGAAGAACGCTTATATATATATATGTCGTAACTCGTAATATTATACCAAATGAAACAGTTTATTTAGTTTAGAATTTTTTCGTCCTGATAAGCGAATGTGTGCAAGTTGTTCACTTATAGACACTTATTATTATGGCCGAAGCAAAGACCAAGACGAGGAGATATCCTAAGCATATATGCGTGCACCACACAGGTACAATAATAATAATAAACACACATACAAGGTCCACCTTTTGCACTTCTCATTATATCGATTGCTCGTAAAAAAAGTCCATGCTGACGTCAACTGGGTTAGAGAAGAGCCATAGGGAATCCACTGATGGTATAATGTGAGAGGCAGGAAAGCAATGGAGAGTGAGCGAGAAGAAAATGAGAAAGCATGAGAGAAAGAGAGGGAGGACGGGAAAGAGAAAAATGGTACACTCGTCTTTTTTTTGGCTTGCTTGTTGGTGTGGCTAGCGAGCATTTCGGCAAAAAATTTACTTTGTTGCATGCAATATGCATGCCGCAGACAAAAAATGTACATACGGCCATATCAAATAACTTAACATGAGCAAAGCATGACCAAGTTTATAGGGGGAGTAGAATATTACACTTCAAAAATCTTATCTTACTTGCCAGTAAAGTCAACGAAAAGTCATAAGTTTCAGGGTTTTTTTCTCTATCCACCCACCTTCTTGTAGTCCTGCACCTGCTGGAGGTATTTCATACTTGTCCTTAGATTGCATTTAAGATTTCTCCAGGCATATAAGAGCAGCTCAGTGTTAATACAAGGAACAAACGACATGACTAGTAGATGAAGGAGAAAGCAAAGTAGTAAGGAGGCAACCAGCTGCTACTGGTGAGCTCCAACAAATCTCCTGCTAGCTTTCATGTGAACAAGTTATAATTTTTAGTATGGACCTAAAAATTTACTCATGATTAGTCAAGATTAATGTAACCAGCAATTTACCGTCTCTTATGTAGCTTGATTTCATTTAAATAAAAAATACTGACCGCGTTCAACTGCAACATTTGACGTACACCCATGTTTGCGGCAATGACGGTGGTGTGGCACAGCTTGCGCTTTTTGTGTTCCTTCCTCCAATAATTATAATGTATACAACATTTAATACTAAATTTTCTTTTCCTTCCACCTACCACTTCATGTCGTGCCACCTACTAACCAAATTTTAATAACTTGATTGCTCACTGCTATTTTTTTTATACTGTTGCTTATTTTTGGGCACATGCAATCATTCATCCTCGTTGAAATATTGCGGTCGTAATTTTTCAAAGTCAAATTGTCTGCCTCCACTAGTTCTGTACCATGTTGCCATTTCATGCTTATTATAGTGTCAAACGTTTCTTTGTTTGAGTCAATGAAAGTTTTTTTTGCTATTGTATATTTACGAAAAGCTGAATCTGTTTATTTGTTTTCTCCTCCGACAGTCAGGCGAACAATTTCTTCAACCTATGTATATGCACACATATTTGTTGAGAGAAAAGTCAAAGCATATTATAAAATTGTACGCTTCGTGCACGTGATTAAATACTTAAAGGGATTTGATTTCAATCTGAGAAACTGGCACCGTAAATTTCTCTTTCCTTGATTAGCACCCGCTCTTGTTGTCGCTCATTTTTATCGCACAGTCTATACGTATAAACGTGTGGGATGTTTGCTCGAAACGCTTTAGAATTGTGTGCGAAATGTAACCTGTGGCAAAAATCGAGCACTTGCTTCATTTCGAATACACGGTTGTAAAAAGCATTATTGTATTGTATTTCTTTTCTTGCACATAATGAACAGGTTGTTTTTAGACGCGGGTTGCATATTTTGGTACGGTAATAATGTATGCATTATGAATAAATTTTCTGTTGTGTGGGTTGGCACAGTTTGGGAAAGAAAAGTATGCTAAAATTACATTTTTCTTCTTCAGGACAATTAATTATAGAAGTACAGCCTAAAAAATAGATGCAGACGGAAGAATGTATGAAGCATGCCATATAAACTTAACACATAATTCTCGGGATTTCCTTGTAGTTAGAACGAGGTGCTCATTTACACGTCTGTAATTTATGTAGACTATACACTATATGCGTAGTTTTGAGTACATGCCTACCTTAATCTGCCTAAATGAAAAGGAATAATGTGAGGGAGGAGAATTAAAAAGTAAAAAGTGTGTGCCAGAATGTAATCTACACTGTGAGTACATGTATCCTTCATTAGTTCTTGTGCTATTTCGTGCCTACACACAAGTTCTATAAATAGCTAAATGAAGGTGTGTACAAAGACTACGCTCACTTTATTAACTTCTTATCCACACGCCATTCGATTCAACCATGATAATACAATACATACATTACATTAACACGGCTTCAGGCTTTCGAGTAAAGGAAGAAAAAAAAATAGTATGCGGCACCATTACCGCATACTCGCTATGCGAGATAATTTTTCTTCCTTTTGTCATTTGACATGTAATCAAGTGAGTTTATTACCTCTTTGCATATTATCACTCACGCATGGAGCAGTGTAAAATACAAGGAAAATTATAATATATTGAGCTGTGGAAAGATTTTAAAAAGTTACTTTTACTAAACTTGACTTGTCTGACTTTTTCCCGTCATGACCATTATTATTATTTTGTTCAAGTTTAAAATATCAACTTCTGTTCTTATTCCTGTAATTAATAGTTTTCTTCTCTCCCATTGTCACTTACTTTTTGTAGAAAGGCAGGAGTACAGAAGATTGAAGTCACAAACGCCTTCCGCATATCAAGAAAAAAACTCATCAATACTAATTCTTTCATATTGAGTAATGATCGTCATGAAAGTTTTCTGGCAGCAGTGTTGATAATGACGATGATGTTGGTGATGGTAGTGGGAGAAAAAAGTTTTTGGCAAATGAGTGACGACCGTGTAAGCTTGATCCAAAGGAAACTCTAGCAATCAAAGGAGAAAATTCCTTAGTCTTCTCTTTCGCTGGCATGAGTTTTTGAAGCTGACATTCGAAGTAGTAATACATGACGCGCTTGAATCTATCTGTATAATGCACATTGAAAAATGTTTTCATACTTGTTTGTAATACTTTCTGCTTTACGAACGAATGCTTTTTCACTCTTTGTGACCATTTCATCTATAGACAAAATATGTATGAAATAAGTTATTGTTCACAGATGACTTGAATAGCCATTATGTATGAGTACTGAAAAATAGAAAAGGATAAGCTTTTTTCTATACGAGATTTTTGTTAAACTCGATACGCTGGATAATACAATGTGTGAAGATTGAAACTTGATGGAAACAGTATTTGTTACACCTAATAACACATTAATGTTAGTAATTGTAACTTTGTAGAAAGGTGGAAAATATTATCGCATGAAAGAGCGTACCTAAGTGTAAGTGTGCAGTAGGTAGAAGATATAGGAACATCGTTAGTGAAAGTACATAAGTACATCTACTTGCATTAGTACTCGATTTTTACAAAAGAGTGTATATGTCCGTATAAATGTGACGATGATGATATTACCACTTTTTACGTCAGCAGAAGTTCACTCACTGATGGGATCCTCGTGGGAGTGAAAGTGACAGCATGGTATATAATACTACTATATTATACTATGCGAAGATGTATACAAGCAGAAATATTAATACAGGAAAACCAGCGGGAAGACAAGGCCGTTCCGTTTCATGTTCACTGAAAAAGGATGTAGTATTGCCACTTTTAGGTTTTTTTCCGTTTTCCTTTTTCCACTTCGTCTAATTCTTCAGTCAAATAACTCACCTGTACTTACCTTTACATTAAGTAAACAGCTGCTGTAGAAGAAACCTTTCGTCTAGGTATTAAGTTAAGCTTACTGGTATGAACTGGATAATGTAAGAAGCTGAAATGTAAGATACAACTTGTTATGAAGATTTACGTCTATTTAGTTACAAGAATTCACTTTCGCCTTTCTCATGACAAGTTGGAGGAAAATAAAGGTTGAGAAGGAGAAAGGGGAAAAAAACTCGATCGAAAAGTAACATGTTTACTGTAAAGAAATTTTGTTCTACTTGTTGCCAGTTTTGCGTCACACTTACAACAACATTATCGACGCACGAAGTATTAGTGTTAAGTACCTGATAATAACTTTGCTGACCTTTTAAGACGGGCTTTGAATGCAATTGACGGACAGACGTACATGACGTGACCTTTAAGTCAAAGCGCAAATTGGCGATTTTTTTGAAGAGCAAACATTATAATTGTTGTAGTATATAATTGAATCACAAGCATGAAACGAGCTAAATGGGAAAAACGAGAGGAAAATGGCTAGATGATGCCGACCAGCACACCCTAACAGAAAGAGTGAAAGTGCTGTCATTTTTCGTCGACCAAGTCAGCAATCAAAATGCTGTGTAGGTTGAGTAGAGGTAGGCTTTTTGTTAGTGCATGTACTTTATTATCCAAACTAGCACATATTGTTAAAGCCATTTCCCCTCACTTCTGCCCACTTTTTCCGGGAATCTCTTATGATGTACTGCTTAGCCCACGTGTTGACGTATTTACATATAGTGATTACTTCTTGTGCTTTCTAAGCGTATATCGAAGTATGGCCAACCGTGAGTGATTTTTTACAATTTACAAAATCTTGCACAAAATACAATAAGCTATAGAAAGATGCACGGTTGACTTTTAGTACTAATTCGCTATGACGTAGACGTAAAATGATGTGAAAGCAAAAATCAGGGAAAGTGAATTTTGTTGTTGTTGCTACATTCCTCATGGTCCCGCAGAGAGAAGAGGCGAGATTTCACTGTAAAAATGTATGCAGTAAAATATTATGATGATGTTTACTCGGTAATTTAATTTGAACTTAATAACATTAATACTAAAATGCTGACAATAAAAGTAGAGTTAAGTAAGTGATAACAAGCTCTGTGATAAAAGAGTAAGAAGTGACTGCCAAATTCAAATAATAAAACGCAAAAAAATGAATGTTAGGACGTCTGTTTGTAAATAATTTTATAATTAAAGTAACTGTACTAGAGATCTATTATAACACTATCTTGATTTGCAGATAGTAGTGTGACAATCTCACTAATGAATAAGCAGTCGACAAACAGACTGATTCTCGAATTGGCATGAATATTCATATATAGTTTTCTTGCATCAATGCCTCGATTATGAAAGGTGCTTGTTAAAATGGAAGTTTTCTTGTTTTTTAATGTGCGTCAATCACTTCAAAAAATCGTATTACCTCTTGGTCAAAGTGACAAACGTGCGTATGCGTCAGGTACATGTTGTTTACCTTTCAGTGACTCATCCGTGCGGGTTTTTTGAAGTTTTGTAAAAACAATTTTTTTTATAAATTTGCTTAGTCAAGGAAGTACTCAGACAAAGTGGCGCGATAAAGGTTAAAGAAGCATTTTTCCTGCACGGGAGTTTTTTGTATAATTTACGTCAGCAAAATTACTCCGAATTTTGTTTGAGATGTGAGGAGTGAGGGAAGTAACTTATAAAAGAAAAACAAATTGGTGGAAAAGAAGAAATATATTTTTCTATGCTCATATATTGTGATGAAAGGCTCATCATCATCACATATCACACAAGTAAACTATAAAAGTATCAACTTTCACAACATCAATGTTTGTTCATCCTTTTATGTAATATGTAATACTCTTGTGTATCTAAGTAGTAATAGGTACTTTTGTCGTGCGTACAAATGTTTATACAAAACTAAATAACACTTTTTATTACTTCACATAACCCTTAAGAGATTGTTGCTCAAGATTTATGATGACGTACGCTGAACACTACAAGCAAGGGAGTTACTTGGTACTTGAAAAAATAAAATAAAACATGTTTCCCTGAATTTTTTGCCATTTCATTCCATGAAACTTATTATACATACTTGTCGTGCAAAGAAATTCAGTAAAATATTGGGATTGGGTGGTTCGACATCAAATGCAATTGAATTTTAAATGTATGTACTTACACGTACAAGTTTTTTAAATAATTGGGACATCTGAGGCATAAAAACAGTGAGAAGATTGGAAATCAGAAAAAGTGAAAGTTTTCTAAGGATCTTTGTTGTTTTCTTTCTGCAAAAGATACATAATGTACAACACTAGCAGCACTGATAAAAGTATACATCGAAGCGACACATGGGTATTCCTACATTTCTTTTTATTCTTACAAACAGATATTTTTTCGTCATAAACATCATTCTCTGGTATTCAAACATAATTGTAAAGTTATTACACCACCATCACTACAGATAGTTCTTGAAACTTTAACTAATCATGGATTTAGGTGAAAAGGAAGCACGTAGGACGTGGGCATCCTTATTATCGAATCGAAAAAATATTTACTTCTACTAGTCACTTTCTTTTCCCCTTGAAACCCTTACTTTAATTTATTCTTTTTGACGTAAAATATGTCATTATAAAATTTTCCTGTTTAACACCCACTCGCCGGATTTCTCTAGTCATTTTGTTTGTCAGTCGATAATATGGAAAATGCTCGGTTTTGCAAAGAATCTTATACGGCTACATGGTTCAATTATGATACATTATGCTGGGTTAGGCCGCATTCTCTTCGAAGAATTTGCGCTACTTTACCGTAATGCAAGGGATGCTTTCTGTTGTTCAAATAATATGAAAGTATGTATAGGAATTTTTTAGATTTGAAAATACGCATGGTTTGTCTGTAAGTTCAAAACTTCTTCCTACACAGAGTAGATACGTGTGAAGGTAACTCTTGCAAAATCTTTTCCATCTAAAAGAAATTTTACTAGAGTGGTTTATCAACAAAGCTCAAGCATAGAGCTCCAGAGCCTTCATCACGACCATTTTTCGAAGCTGAATAAGAGCAACTTTCCTTTTTCTAAATTCTAGGAGCAAGTGCGTGGGCTATCTCTTGAAACCCTAAAATCCTTGATAAAATACAATTTAGTGGATCAACTGATTAGTGGTAAAAGACCGCATTATTGTATACATGCTGCGCTAGCAAAAAGACAAAGTTTTACCGTTGAAATTGCTTTTGATTTTGCTGGAAATTAGTCCTTTCACTTGTTTTTCTCATTTTACTTTCTACTGCTATTCTTCCTGTTTTGGTTACACATGCTTTTACTTTTATGTACCTTAAGTTCACATTGTCGATGTGTTCAGAGTAAACTTCGTAAATGGTTACCTCTAATTTAAATGGAGCATTGTTGGCTACACAAAATCTGAGCCATCAACGGTTTTCTCCTTTATAAAACTTTCCAGAAAAATGGATACTTGGAACCCACAGCACTTTGTTTCTGACAATTAGCTCATTAGCTGAACGTGGACTTTGAGCTTGTCTTAATGTCTCGGCTATTCAATCTTTGTAAGGGGTTTCTCACATAAGCAACTTTAAGTAAACCGCGATTAAATTCAGAAATGCATAGAATTCGTTGAGTTATTAGACACAATGTGCCTTATGAATAGAGATTTTTTTTTAAAATAGCTTAAAAATTCAGGAAGATGTTTTTCCATTAAATTTCAAATGAAATACTTGCATGTTGTGTGTGATAAATCTGGGACGTTTACAACAAACCAGTTTGTCTAGTTGAGCTGTAGATTGTGGTAATAGTTGTGGTTTTACAAATACATTATAACATACATAGGTAGTTGCAATTATTGGAGACACTTTCCGTTGTTCATCTACATTCGAATTTGATAAAATACTCTTGTAACAATACACATTCAAGTACAAAAGGTAATATTTTATTACAAAAGAAAGAGTCATGAAAAGACGCGCCTCGGTTCAAATGAAAGTATATAGTTATTCCATCATAGTTCTTCTACTATGAAGGAATATATTGTTTAACACGGGATATGATGAAAAAACATTGTCTAGCCTAGCCACGATGCCATGCTTAGGAAGCCTAGAAAGAAAAATTCAAGGCTATGACCTCGGTTCCCTCCTCCACCTCCTCAATATTGATCGTGCTTTTTTTCTCCAAAAGAGTTCCAGTTCCTCGAACTTCTTTTGACTACGAGAAGAGTGTATATATATGTACATGTATGCTTTTATGTATTATGCATGTGAGGGAGTATGTTTGACGTGTGCCCAATGCCCGCTATTGAAGGAATTAGTGACAGAAAAAAAACAAATTTATAGAAGAAAGGAAAAGAAAAGGGAGTTTTAGCGGGAATGTCAGCAACTATACATGGAAAAAGGAAATATACACTCTTCCTCATTATTATGTATCTCATTTTATGTTAATAATATGTGTGTATGCCGAAATCATGTATTACTTGATTCATGGATATAGTATATATTCCTACATGTTCTAGTGGAACTAAAATACAGTGAAACGTGGACTTTATTTGATTTTCACATAGTTTGTCCAGGTATTTTATTTTTGCATTTAATTATTTGATGTTTCGTATCCAGACTATAATCTTAACACATGTATTAAACAGAATAAAGAAACATTTTAAAATGTTATTAGTTTAAAAAAATACGCCCTTTTCATTTCAATTTTATGAAAATGCATGAAACACGTATGCAATTGTTTAATATTTCAACTTAAAATATCTTTGATTTCACCAATTTTGATTGACCAGAAGAAAGTTTATCTAGACAGAAAAAGTAAACCGAAAGTAATGCCAGTGTACTTAATCCAACCAGGCTATATGACTAAATGAATTTGAAACGTAGCAAACCTTATTTGTAGGACACAACATAGCTTGTCTTCACAGATCATCAAATAGTTTAACGAAAAGAGCTTTTATAATTAATAGAAATCAAAGAAATTAAAAACAGTTTTTCCTTATCATCTAAACAGTTCAGTTCAATAAGACTAATGCATTGCAAATGATTAAAAATTACTTTGCCCAATTCGAGGAAGTATTGGGATTAATCGGCAAGAAATTTTGAAAATAAAAATATAGCCAGCAACTGTTACAGCGAAAAAGTAACGTCGACTAGTCAAGTTGTATTTACTTAAATGAGATTTTAAAGCATGTTTTTTGTAAGGTAAAACTTTTGTTAGATCCAGATAAAATCATAGTTCAGGGGCAAAGTAAGACCATGCGTCAGTGTCAGTTTTATACTTTCAAAAGCTATACAAGTCCACCAGCTATTTGCCACGTAAAACGATGATAAAAAAGACTAGTTCTCGTACTCTAATGTTGAGTGGCATAGGTAATAATCTAAAGAACAAGATTTCATCAAATTCCCTTTACAACCGTGTTTAGAATTGAAAGGAAAATGGGATATCCAGGTACGTGGAAACTGGAGATTAAAAGCTGGCAAGACTCAGAAAGAAAGACATATCATGTTTCTCTGATAATTCCTTTAATACTTTTGATTGGACATTTTCATCTTCACATTTCACGGTCATGGTTAGCTGTATAATTATTCATCTTGGATCCAAACACGTAATGAAAAAGAGTTGAAAGGGTATATACAATATATCAAAATTTCTATTAATTTTGCAAATATATCCTGCTCTACATATATCTGACGTATACAAGTTTAAGCTTTTTCCAGGAAATGTAGAGCAGTCCCTCTGACTGAATTTATCTAGGCTCATCCTCACAGAAAATGAAACCACCTAACATTAGTGTACTGTTTGTGCATAAAAGGGATGATAATGTAGCAGGTACTTAATATGGGATTTATTAAAATGAAGATAAGCATTATGAAAACGAGCTGGTCCTCCCAGTTGATATAAAACCATGAACAAGCTGCTAAAAATTGTGGGGAGCTTATAGAATGTGCAAAGTAAGATTCATACAAGCACTATTCGTATTGTATATATGTACGTTCTTGTGGTTTCATGATAATAAAAGCTGCTCAAACAACAGGTCGCTTTGTTAGAAATTGGAATAGGTCGGAGTCGGAGCAGACTACACTCTTTTCGCAAAAACGTTTCGCTTGTGTAGAGGCAAGAATACATATTAACGCAGTAACCTAATCTGGAGGCTTGAAGCCCTTGAAACTTGCTGAGCGCTCCAATTTTCATATTACACAAAAGTAAGTACACCTGTACAGGAAATGGAATATTATTTTACAACAATACTAATACGTCATTCCATTCTCCGAAAATATTGTGCCTGTTTTGATTACACAATGTACAGAAGGATGAAAAGAATGAAGCGGAAAAATCTATACGATAAGTCACTCACAATTGAACAAAAAGGTGTACTCTAACAACAAGTTTTCCCTCAAGTGAAATTTTGCTTTAATTTTCAAGGTTACATTTATCCCAAGGAAAAAAGTACAAAAAAAGTTACTTGTACCCGACAACTAAACTAAGTTATTGTGTAGAAAGTTTAGACTCGGGTTATGATCAGGAACCTAAACTAAGAAAGGAAAAAGAAAGTTTCCATTGCTAAGTTAAAGTTTACATCATGATCATAATACCATATTCAACCTCAGATATTGCGTTAAGACCTATCAAGATGACATGAATATGTCTAGGTATATAAAGTCACAAACAGTACACAATGAAGTCATCCATACCAAGCCTTACCTGCCACTTTATTGATAGAAGAATATATAAGATCTAGAATTACGTTTATTGCGCATTATGGTTTCCTTCTTTGGTAAAGAACGTATTAAATAGGGCTATTTGCCTTTCTTCGAAATCGAAACTCGTATGTATGTAATTATGATATGTAACGGTTACGCACAACATGAAACGAAGTGTTTTGAAAAACAACGTTTTATTATAGATCAACAAGCATCAAGATGCGGAACAGTGATCACAATAATATGAGGATGAGCTTCTCATTATATATAATATGTATTTTTTAACAACACTGGACGCAAAAATCTTAGAATTACACATGGTAAATACAAATAATGGGAATGTCTTGACAAGTACTATTTTATGTATATTATTATGAGCAGTCAGGCATTTTTCTTGTTGCTGCCTGCCTACTTGCACTTGATTTAGCATAGTTCAATATATACATAAGTAAATACAAGCCTTTTATTGGGACTAATATTAAACGCGCGGTAGCATGAGCACAGTATGGACTACGTTATAGTACCTTATCTGTAGTACATGCTTATATATCATCATCATCAACGTATCGCATCACATGTGTAGTCTCATGAGTTTGGGCTTTGTGCAAGCAAGAGACGTGGGGAGAGAGAGAGGTCTCGTACTATGTGTAGTAAAATGTGTAGTAAAAGTAGGGAAAGTAGTAGTTCGTAGTAGAGGATGAGATAGAAACCAGATTTAGCTATGGTAACCATTTGCGTCATCAGGAAAAGGAGAGAGAGAGAGAAAGAGACAGTGTGTAAGAGAAGAAAAAAGCAGAAGCGTACGAAAGGAAATAGTCCCGAGCTTGCTCTACTCGTACGGGTCCAGTCTGGTGTCTTTGTGTGTGTATGCGGTGCAGAAACTGTGTAGACGCTGATCAAAATGTTTTTCATGACGATGATGGTGCAAGTGAAAGCAATGGAGATGCTCAGAGGAGAAAGTACCAAATAAGCTATCCTTCCAAAACAGCAAAGTTTTGTCCCCATGCATGTGAACCAAAAATTACTTTTTTACACAGTTAGCCTCACATACATATCAATCTGAACGGCTAACAGCCGCATTTGATTGCATTGCAAGTAATTAAATTGCAATAGATGTTATTGAGGAGCTTATCCAAGTACACACACACAAGTATGATTTTTTCATTAACTTACATACCTTTGAAACTTCATTTGACTCTATAATCAAGCGTGTATACACGAAAAATGGCCCAACTGATTATTGAAAGAAAATACATGAATATATTTATGCACAGGCTCACGTACATAAATATTTATTAATATATTGTCAATATACCATTGTTCGGTAATTTCATTGTTCCTTTACTGTATTTGTAGCATGACCTTTTGATTATGTACATTATTCTAACATTTTGCCAAACATAGGCTTATCAAAAAAATTGGTATTTGATTTACTGTGCACAATATTATTGAGTATGACAATAAGCCAGGCCATTTTCCACTGAAATTTGTAATGATGTCTGGCTACCTTTCTCAACAGTTGGATATAATAAGAGATTTCGGGGTATTGTGGACATTTTGTTACAAAAAGAAAAAGTAGGGCCCCCACTTAGACTAGACTTATATAAACAAAAAAGTAGCAACATCTCCTTTTGCTAAGTAATGTCTGCAATGTTAGTAAAATGACGTTTTTGCAATGTTTCGGCTGTTATGACCTTGGCCTTAAAGGGGTACATTCACTAGCCCAGGGGAGTTATACGTTGGCATTTTTTGTGAAGTTTAATTTTTTAATAATTTATATTACATTGATTGCAACCAACATACTGGGCTGGTTACATATATGTACAAAATTTTGGTTACATTACTTTGTACTTTGTTGATGCACAAGCCCCTGAATGCTTTTGATGACACATAAAATCTGAGTGGTTTTGAGCAAACGATGGCACAAGTAAGCAACCAACGTCATGGTTTATGATGAGAAAATGGCAACGTCAATTCTCGCATGCTATAATCATTAACCGTCTGTAAACCCAACTTTGCATCATGTCTGTTTTGCTTTATTTTGCTGTTTTTATCTTTGTTTTGCAACTTTACCTTGATTTAAAGGTGTCCATATCAAATGTAACAACTACCTATTCTACTTTCTCCTTATGCATGTCTTTCAGTCTAGGGTCGGGCTTTGCCTAAATGTCTTCTGTTGTGTGCATTCTACATGGAATCGCTTTTAAAAACTCAGCTCCTCACGTTCCCTACTTTCATAAGCAAACAGGTTGAGTAAAACGAGGCTTTTAGTGAACATTTTATTTGTCAACACAACAGGCTTATTTTCTCGGTTTTCCCATGAAACTGGAGTTTTTATTCATCTTATTTTACATATATGGCCATATCATTGCGTAACAAGTCAAAGGTATGACGTTAACTGTATTCGGAGCTTATACAGAAAGCCTCATATGTTTACGTACATATGTTATATGGGTACAAATAATTTATGAGACAATGAGAAAGTAAAAGTAACTGTATGATTTCTGATTTTACAACAGTTTTAATGAACGTGCTTCTAAACTTCTAACTTAACCGATACGCTTGAGAAATATTAAGCATATAAAAAAGTCTGACAAACAAGCAACGAGACACGAGCCGAAACAGCAAAAGTAAAAAAAAATTACGGGGTATCTTAATAACTTTACTTAAAAGGAGTGTCCAAATTTCAATATACCTAGGCATGTGAGATACGACACAAAGAAAGTGGATTTAACTGAACATTCACATAAAGGGGAAAACATAAATGCATAATATTATGTATTAATACTGGTTTGTATAATTCAATATTACACACAAATTCTTACATACTCTAGTTATTTAATATTGAGTGCGAAACGAATATGAAAACGTAGGAATCGTCATTATTGGTACTGTGTTTTCTGTATTCAATTCCAAGTGCATATTATGTGTATGATATATTGATAAAATGGCAATATTATATCCATGTAGTGCTGTTTTTGTGGTTATTACAATTTTAAAGTTGTTAAATAATTTTGCTACAACAGTAAACAACATAAGACGAGTTTGAAAGATTTGGATTGAGGGAACATTTCATTTATTGCATGCTATTTAGTACAAGTTGTGATCATCGTAGCTCTAAAATACTTCTCCTATTGATTTTTTTTCAGTTATTCGACTAATGATCTATCGTAATGGCTTCTGGAACATCTTTAAGCAGAACTTCACGGGCATTGTGTCCGGAACAAGGACTAACCAATCTAAACGCTAAATTTTTGTGATATGGATATCGGAGACGACGAGAGTGCTTTGATCCACTCCAAGTTCCACAAGGCCGCCAAACGTGGGTTGTTATCCTCCTCCTCCTCATCCTTCTCACAGTCGCAGTTACCGACTTCCCCTACAGCCACTACAGATACTACAAATCTTAACGCAGCAGCATCTTCTGCGCCATCATCGTCATCAGAACCTCCACCATCATCGTCCTCCTCATCTTCATCACCTTCTACAGATGCCACACTATCTGCAGATACTTCAACAGCTTCTGTTGCACCAGCGCCGTTCCAGTCCCATTATGACCAAGTGGTGACTCATCATAGTATCCCTTCTGAACTGTCCATCGATCAGTCATATCCCATCACTCCATCAGCTCAAACACTGGTGGAGCCCATATCCGATCAACTCCAAACTTCGCCAGATAGATTTCAGCAACACTCAGTGTTTGTGCAACACCAGACGCTTATTCATGCAAAATTTGAAATCTCACCTCAACACATTCCTCTTCAACTGCACCCGCCACAATACAGTGGTGGTACAGTGCTTGCAACTAGCCCTTCATATTTTGGGACCAATTTAGTCGGCACACCTAGCTCACCTTCTTCCGTTGGTAGCTACCCGTCATCATCGTCTTCTGCTGCGTTAGCGAGTTGTAGCTCTTCATCTTCCTCATCTTCTTCAGGTGTCATTGTAAGTGGAATTTTGGGAGGTCCACCGCCTCCAGCAATTCAACCGTCGCTGTCCATGCCAGGCACCACTAATTTCCACGGTAGACCGGTAGAGCAGGTCTTCAGGTTTGACAGTACTGATCGAGAGCGCTACCTATGCAGTGCTATTTCGGAGGAAGACGAGGAAGTTTTCAGCCCTGGTCCGTCCCCATCGTCTATTTCTACAAGATCATTTGATTCCCCTCATATTGTGCTGGATTCACCAAGGATTACCATTAGTCCACTGAGAATTGAAGACTCGCCACCGACTATTCCGACCACTCTTACACCATCACCAATCATGGATAGTCAAAATAGACTTTTTCCTAGGGTCCACACTGGTCTGGCGGTTTTACCTCCAACAACAAACATAGACCAGGCTAGATGTCTATTTGGTGTACCGTCATCGCCAGTGTCACCGCTGACACCCAATACACCGCTTTCTCCATCCCCGCTCTCGCCACATGAGCATATGTTTCAACAGGGTATATTAGAAGAGCTATATCGTCGCAGGTAAATAAATACATTAGCATTTGTAGATTTTAAGCCCAGTTCAAAAAAGGAACTCTCTTGAGCAATACATTGCATTATTAGTCTAGTCTAGTAGTCTCTCACATATACAGATATATTTTCACATCTCATGATCATGAATCATTTTGCCCCGTTCCATAGATGCCATTCGGACTCGGATCTTCCATGCTTACCAGACTCTCCAAAGCTAGAACCTACTGACTTAAGCGTCAAGTCCAACTCAAGATCTTCATCACAGCGAACTAAAAGATGGATACCTCATCCTTTGGTTATGCCAGCTATCAAATCTGGCTCCCTAGAATCGGACCAGTCGACTCCTCAGGACTCTCCTCTCGATTTATCTATGAAAGGAAGCAGAGAAAGATTCGGGAGCACGCCCAGTTGTGACAGTTTTGGCACTTCCAGGTCTATTTCTTCTTTAGTCATTCCTCCTCACACACAAGGAATTGGACCTCCATCTCCAGGTAGCCACATTAAAGATAGCAGTATGTAAAGCTGTAGTCAGTAAACAAGTGTTGTATTGTGTATTGTAATGTTGAAAAAAAAAAAAATTTTTTTACAGGCGTGTCAGTGATTTCACCAACAAGTCGACATTCAGTTGCACTTCGGTACAATCTTGAAATATCTCCGGTCGTAGAGGAAAACCGGCCTGGTGCTGACATGGGATTTGTGTGTCCTGTTTGCGGCCAAGTGTTCAGTCTTCACGATAGACTTGCGAAACACATGGCTTCTCGTCATAAAAGTAAACCTCATGATCCAAACAAAAGCTATCCTTGCGAAGTCTGTCATCGATCTTTTGCTCGAAGCGATATGCTTACTCGTCATGTAAGTACACGAAACATGTTATTGTATACCTGAATCACAAATAATATGTGCCTAATTATGAGTACGATGCAATACCAAATGTCTATCCTTGTATTTTACGTTTTCTTCTACTCGTGAAGTTCATGGAAGTTTTTGTTGCATGCCTGGCACTGACAATAGAACATGAGAAAATGTAAGCATGGTGTTATAAAGTCTGTCTTCTTCTTTCTCCCGTCACTGTAGGTTCGTCTTCATACAGGTGTAAAACCATACACGTGTAAAATGTGCGGCCAGGTATTCTCAAGGTCAGTGAAAGCGTACATTTACACACTTTATTGATTTTTTTTTGTCGTGATAAGAACATACTCATCGTTATTGTCATCTCTCTGCAAGATGTGCTCATTATCACGATTTTTTATCTATTTATAGGTCGGACCATTTGAGTACTCATCAAAGGACTCATACAGGTGAGAAGCCGTACAAATGTCCACAATGTCCGTATTCTGCTTGTCGGAGGGATATGATTACACGCCACTTGCGGACACATACTCGCAACAGCTCATCTTCATCTTCAGATCTCATGAGTGGTGGTAACACAAGTACTCCCACTTCAACTTCTTCAGAACCAATTGTTGACGAGAGGATTATCAAATCAGAATATTCCAGACCACCATCCTCATCTTCCAGCTTTGCCCCAGAGTCACCTACTCAAATGTCTCCAGCACTAAATCTCGGATCACTCTCTGTACATTCACCACCGCCGTCCTCATAATAATGAAATGGCACATCTTATACTCTCAGCACTGGAAACTACATAATATTATTGTTATTAAGCTTTTAGACAGCAGAGCTCTCTTCTCTTTTAGTAAACATTCTCAAAGCAAAACCACAAAATCTCAGATTGCTGTGCGATCTAACGGAACTGTTTAACGCCAGAAAAGGGCTCCAAAAAGATAGTGGTACTATTTCAGAATAATGGAAAACAAGAATTGAAATGATTGTAGGTTTTTGAAAGGAAATCGTTGATTCAAATTAACCGATGTTTACGATCAAGTTGTTAAATTCAATGGTCAATGTCATATATATATGAAGTGTTATCAACAAATTTGTGATGCAGGCGCATCACTCACATATTATAGTAAATATTTTTAACAACTATATAATCGTTGGAGTGGAACAAGCTAATGTCAGTTCTGGAAACTGTTATACTATGTTTCATATGTTGCGGCACACATCGTCAAGTACAAACTGTGTTTGTGCTCTTCGTTATCAGTATCAATTTCATAGAATACTTTAAAAATGAAAATCTTTGATTCAAGTAGTAAATGATGTTCTTGAGCTTGAATACACTCAAATCATTTTATACTACCAGGATAAAAGGCGTAAAAGAACATTATGCTCTTCAAACTTATGCGGTCCTTGTGGCTATCGACAAGATATAAAGTGAGGAAGCATACACCATCGATATCAATTCAAAGAAGTGTGCGTGGGTTCTTTATACCTATGTTCATGGCTTTGAGCCCAAGTACTTGTTGGAAACGCGGTGATTTGTAGAGAGATAGAGTTGCACCGTGTTAAATGCTCAGCGTTTACTATTCTTCGAAACATCAATCCCTATCTCTACTCTAATGACTTGTAATGAATAGGATTAGTATAAGGATGGTGTGTGTGGAAGGAGTTTTAAAATAGGTGAGATAATGTACAAAAACTGATTTACATGTACCAAACTGTAGATGCAAATGTCATTTTGATCGTTCATGTCTTCAACGTTGATTGATCCACCCCATTTCCGATACAAAGTTTAGATCAGGTGAATTCACATATATAGTTTCTGTGTCGAGTTTATAGGTTGTATAATGTGTGTAGAGATAACTAATCTTAACTTCCTAGGATTTAAAAACCGTGGAAGTGAAGGTTATGCATAAGTATAAAATATTTAGCATAAAATATAAGAGCTACTAGCTACCTATTCACGAGACAAGGCTACTTAAACAATGAGTAATAAAGTAATAATTAAATGAGAATGAGATCTGATTTCTTCAGGTTGTACCGGTACCTGCACCCAGTGCTGAAATTTTCACAAAACATTTGATATTTTTAAAGAGCCCTTTTAACAAATTCTCACAAAATATGCGGATAATAATGCACTCTTTATTTCATATTCAAAAACTTTTACAATTTCAATTTTATGTGCACCTAAATACGGCTGAACTAAAGCACATTTATACTTGAAATCAGTTTGGAAAGGTCAAATGGTCGCTGGCCCAAAATATTTTAGAGGAGCTTTCAAAATCAAAAATATTTAGGAATTTTTAGCTGAAATTTATCAACTGTAAGATTTATGTAAACTAAAATGCTCAAAGCGTAAAAAAGCGGTACCTACACCTGCACTTACGAACACAGATTTCTTGAGTATAGTCCGTATTATAATGAAATTAGCAGTAAATTTTCAAGTCTCTGAGTGTGTAAATAAGTATCTAGTTATGTCGTCTACATGCATACATGTACAATATTTTGGCATCAACATTAGAAGAGAATTCTAGCAGCGGAGCTGTCAATCGATCTTTGTATCTTTGTAAACATTTTAAGATCTTTGGATCAATTAAGAAGCTGAGAAAACACTTATGAAGTCAATTATAAGAACTTACTGGCATGGTTTGCAGGAATCATAGAGTAAATTAGGTTGTAGGTATGTAGTGGTTTGAAAAGTTATTAGTTATACGAAAAATCATGACTTAATTTAGAGACCAATTTTAAATCATGGTTCCAATGATAAAGATATTCATTTTCATCTTTTTGTCTAGAGTACGCTACGAAAACGTTTAAACGCCAAAACAAATTCAGGATTGAGAAAGCAGTCAAGAACATGCATTGAAGAAATAAATTTTATTAAAATTTAAAAAAATGAATGTAGGTATGTAATCTGGTTCGAAATACGCTTATCGCAGTCGCAGTTACTACCAATATTAATAGATTAAGACGCATTTTTTTCTTAATTGATTTACAGTTCAATAGAAAAAATGATAACTGGTTAACTTGCGAAATAATAAAAGTCTCGTACTCATGATTTTTATATAACTTCAATTGATTTTTTGTTTATCGTTTGTAACTATTTTCTGGCTCACTAAATATATACCAAGTAAATTTTAAACGCAGTTGTGCATTCTAGTCCATTAGAACACACACAGGTAAATGTTCAATAACCTTAGACTGTCCAAATATTTTACAATGAATCTTTTCTTCGTCCTTATTCTCAATTAATTGTGTAAGAAAGAAGTTATATTCTTGTTGTTTCAGTTTGAGTTATAAAAGTACTCCACATCGCTTATTATATTATCTGTCATAATACATTTCACATATAATTTAAAAACAAAAATGCATCGCTGCTCATTTCTATGATTTCACATTAGTGGCATCAAGTAACAGTTACTGTACAGTTTCCAGAACACCTCCGCACTAGAAAATTTCGAAGAGCAAGTTTGTATTAATTATTATTATAGTTTGGTGTTGTTATCAATGTGTTAATTCATACTGTCTCATTTCCAAGTGAATTCAGTAAGTGTGCCATATTAATTAAGTGGTATGATTTCATGTCCAAAAAACTATATTATTAAATATGTGGTCAAACTGGGTACGCCAAGACTATTCTAACGGTTCTAAGTACTATATTATAAGATGTTAAAGTAAATATAAGTGTATATTAGTTATATTATGATATTTATTTAGTTTGTTGAGTATAAATCCAAATTGTCCACGACAATTTGCATGCAATGCTAAACAATGCAATTGTGTATTCAGTCAGGCCAACGTCTGAGATTTGAAGAGTCGGGTGTTAATTACTGTAAACAAATATTTCAAATATTTATACTTTATTTAGGAGGAATATGATTTTTGTACACGGTCTCAACTATTCATTTATCCCTCTTCTTGTTTGTTTTAAAATTGCTGTGCATTTTGAATGTCAATAATTTTAGGATGGTACGCGGGAGGCACGTACACTACACTAAGAATAGCAAATGATAGCAATTAATGATAAGAAGGTTTTAAGATATAGCGACTACAAGCTAGCATAATAAATTACTCTCCGTGATCTGCTTTAGATACCATTTCTCCCCCGTGACTCCCTTATAAGTAATTTCAGTTTCAGTAACAAAATTTGTCATTTCACAATTAAAGATCATTCTGTGTTCCGACAAAACACTCATGAACGAGCTTAGGCTTAAAACAATTGACCTGACCTTTTCGAAGTAATTTTACTCTATCATAGAATCATATAGTGTATAATAGAATTTTACAGCTAGTATCGAATATTCTATTGACTTTCTCTGTGGATCAGTTGATAAGTATACATACACTTTTAGCAGCTATTTTTCAGCAATCGTTATTAGTTTCAAAAAGTCTCCCATTTCTCTCTATAACAAAGACTTTCCTGGACTAATTTTACGGGAACTTTAAATACAAACTTATCATGATGATACGATAAATATGGTGAATGATAATATTTTTTGCTATGATTATGTATCAGTGATTTATGATACTATCTTTATACAAAGATTATTATATCAAATACATCATAATGCGGAGCTGGTCGAAGGAGCGCAGTGCGTTCTATATCCTCCTTTTATTTTACTTATGAAATATATTTATAGATATAGTCAGTTAGAATAAGTGCGTTGATATTATTATCTTATTTAATATATGTTATCGTCATCAGTTGTTGTATTTAGATTTGAAATATTTAGAATTGTAGGTTTAGTATTGAATATGTATTGTTTATAGAAAGATATAGAGTTCAGATTTTGTTCCGTTTTAAAATGTTTACACTTTAGTATGTATCAAAAAATCCTGAATGATACTCTTTCATGTCGCCAGTTTGTTAATCAAACCGTGATGATAGTATAAAAATGTGGAAGGTAGAAATATACACTGTGTCCTGTGTGTCCAATAAATATATTTCCATTGTACGCTATCCGACAGACATTTAAATAGTAAAAAAGGTAACAAGGGTTCCATTGAAATTACACTAATTTTTGTTAATAATGGTGGCGATCATCACGCTATATTATGCTCTCCAAACTCATCTTTTTAGACTAATTTTATTTTGCCATATAGCTACTTTAACTTTTATGTGTATTTCCTTGTTTCTAATATACCAAAGAATGTAATAAATTGATATTATATGCCCAATTAACGTACTTTTTGAAGTAACACTATATGTTCAGTAAATAGTTGAAAGGCAAAAACTCAAGCACTTTTGAAAAGATTTTTTAAAACGTCATTGGCTCAATAGATGATATTAATATAATAATACATACAATGAACTTATTACTAAATGTGTAAGAAAAACTATCATGATATTTTTCATGTCCTGATCTCGTTGTACCTGTTTCATAAAAACAAAATTCAAATAATTTTCATTATGTATTCTGTAAAGATAATTATGTGTCCGCATCAAAATGCGAGAAGCAGTCTCAAAGACTGTTCGAATGGAATATAACAAAATATCACAGTAGTTTAAAATCGTATCATAGCTAGATTCATTTATTATGATTGTTTCCTCAATTGCAATGATCACAAACGACAAAAATCTTTCGTATTTTCTGAAGACATTTTATGTTTTAATTGTATAAAATATTTTTCCCGTCTCAAAATGTATATAAGTTAGTGCTTTAGCGTTTTTGTTGTCAAGAGTAAAAAATTC
>JAQIXW010000067.1:0-59927 GCA_034700685.1 Willowsia buskii | reverse complement strand
ACAACACTTGACCCAAATCCTTGTTAAATGTTGGAAAGGTTAACGTTTTAAATTTGTGCCTCTACTTCTGGGCCAAGTCTTATGTTTAGTAGTTTATGCGATTGATTTCTTTGTCCATCTGTCTATCTATTATCTTATTTGTGATTCACATTGTACTCCAATATGTCATTCCATTCGGCTCAATGGTAACATAATTTTTACTACTGCGACGAAGGTTACCAAACATACTTTAGTAATGTCTTCATTGATTTGTATGCGATGTTTTCAGTAGTTTTTTACGGGTTCACATCCTGCTATATACTTATTTATTGCTTCCAGATTCATGTTCATGAAAACTAAATTATTGCTTTATTAGTACATTAAATTTAAAATATGAAATCATAATTAGTTCGAAGAAATAGTGTCAATTTGGCTATGTATTGTATGTACAGATACTTAAGTGAGTACATTTCGTCATTCATTGCTCGAAACAGCGTGACTCATTCCAGTGAGGCTGACTAGCATTGCCTTTACGAGTGAAATTGGTATAATGCTTACAATTGAAAATGAAAGCATTTGTAATTTGATCTCTTACTCTGGTTTAAATAGCTTAAAATGAGGTTGATGATGATAAGGCACGAAAAACATTGCGTTTACTTATTTTACACAATGTATGAGCAGTGATCTAAGCACTATTTCTCGTAATGTGTCGACTTTCATTAACTATACGCATTGCCTTGTAGGCCGTGCATTATTACTGCCAGAGTAACTAGATATCTTTTATGGAAGTGCCTTAGATTCATATTCAACCAAGATGATCGACGTGCACATAACAATCCATCTATTATCAACGACTACTTGAACTAGTATTACAATTCATAAATTGTTTCTGCAATTTACTTAAGGACAAGGGATAATTTTTATGCAAATGGTAGAGCACAATATTGATCTCATATTTATACTCATTCGAAATCATGATAGGTTTTTAGGGATAACAAGGAGGATTATCCAAAACAAGCGTATAGAGTACATGCATGCATATAGGTATGTAGATAGTCTTGATGATGACTAATACAAAAATTTTAATTCATTTACTCCTGCTCTTATTTCAAACGTTTGGAAGGCCAATCAGTGAATTGGTGGTTTCTAGAAACGATTCAATCCTACCTGAGATCTGACACGAAATCGACAAATGAGCTGCTATGTACGACCGTTGTTGTAATGAATTTGGTGACGAATTCATGCTCAAAGTTTCACTTTCTGCGGTTTTACTCCTCACACCAATTTGGTCTTTCTGCCACAACAAAGTAAGAAAAAATTGTGTGTGCTGATATGGATGCTGATGTGTAAATGTGTCAACACCCAACATAATAATCTTCTGTGCATTCAACTGTAGAGGACGGGAGTTTATAGGTTCCAACGTACAAATAGTATTTGCAAGTAAGCAGTGATCAATGATTGTTTTGTCCTAGTGAAGGTTCAACAGTTGTTAGGAAACTGAAAATTTAATGCAATTTTGGTTGTGGTCAGTAAATGGAGCACTATGAGGAGCTTATATAGTTGGGCGAAATGTTGCTACATCGTGTATGGCTGCATTGGTTGCACCATGCGACTATAATATTGTAACTATTATTGTCTGTTTTGTTCTTAGTAATCATAATACAAAACGTAGCCATTAATATAAATTTGTAAAGTGCATCATTTTATCATTCCATTTTCATAAATTTTGAAGAACATATTCACAAATATGCCAATATATTCACACTTTCAAAGTTAGTCATTAAAAATGTGAGGCTTTAGTGCGTACTGAAGTCGTGATGAGGTGTATTCTATATTTGTGTTGATATGCACCACAAAGAAGAACCAAAACACCATTACTGATACAACACGGTGTCTTTACTATTGTAATAAGTAATAATCAATAGCTCTCTGTAGGATTATATTTCGCTCCGTTGCTATCATTTCTCGAAGTTTATCTCATGTGCTATCTATCTTGAAATCAAATGTGATTTAAATGGTTATGCAATCATAAAATTAGATTGGACTCCCTAATATTTCAAATATCAAAATATCATTTTTCTCCAGTTAACTTAATGTTATTACCAGCTTCACTCAACCTTATCATTTTGCAAAGATTCAATAAATTTTTAAATGCCTGGAAAAACAAAGGACATAAGAAAGGGTGGAATTAAATTTGAACTATTGAAAAATTTACATCTACATGTGACATTTAATAATAATTTCAGTAATAATCACATCCCATGTCATCATACGGTTTGTTTTGATTACATGCTGAACATTTTATCGGTTTACTGTCATAATGTTTATTCCTTCCTTATGGTACATGACAAACGTTACAGTATATGCAAGCTACTTTGGAGCAGAGTCTCCATGAAATGATAATACGCTTAGACTTCATGACATGTGAATTCATAATCATTACAATGTTTTGCTCAAATTTGAGATCTCATTCTATTATAACCTCAAAAATAATGAAATGAAATGATGGGTTGTTGTATAAGCCTAATGCAAATACCGTACTTCTTACTCTTGATCCAGTCAGTTGGTCCAGTTCTCACGATCAGTATTAGAGGGGGAGAAAAATCATTATTCTTCAGTGGCAGGTTACAATTGCTGGTTCACCCCTTGCCATTCTTATTTTCTTTTGTTGAAGTAATAACATTTGGATTGGAGTTGGAGCAGCCAATATTCTAATTTACGTGTCACTGTCTTCTGTGGGGCAGTATTATTTTGCAATGCAATAGACATGCACTTTTTGGTAGTAATGATTAGCGTATTTAAAAAAATGCTATCATGCCTGTCTGTTGTATGCATATCTATTGTTATGGTATTACCACATATTGTTAACAAGTTATGATGACTTATGCGTGTGTCATGGTCATATGTACCCAATACGCATTCTTGATTGCTCATCATTTCACGGAGGAAGTGGGACGATAACATCTCTCGGTTTACATAAGTTGGGCTGGAAAAACATATTTGGCTGATTTGCTTATTTAGCTTAGGAGCATAGTTATCGTAAGAATTAAAGCAAAGTAAATCAATGAATAATATTGCATAACCGAGAAAAATGAAACATTAACTGGCCATTACTGCATGTTTTACACTCATTAACATGAGTATAGTGTATACACAACATGAGGCTTCAGCAATGTTGCATTTTTTATTGTTGTCCAACTGTATCGTAAACGACTTCTCAGTATGAATAATATAATAGCTTTCCTCGTCCCTAATGATTTCATCTTTAGTTCATCACGAATGCTACAACTGTTTCTATAATTGTGTACGATTAGTTCTTTTTTACCATTTATTTTATTCAAATTTTTATGAATGTACATATTGAGTAATACCAGTGACTTCTCCATGTATCATCATACCTATTAATAATATATCAAGCATGGATTTGCTACTATCCTTACATAAAGAAATTCAAAAAGTTCTCATTGACTGGCATTTGATTACTTATTTTAAATTTGAACCTAACTTTGTAAAATTATGTTATAATTTTTACTAACGAAAGCATTCAATCTGTAAAAAATGTTAGCGAAGGCAAAATGATGTGCTGTAGCTTTGAATGTAATAATATGTATTAAGTCTACCAATTTCGATGATCATTTTGATTTTACGCCAAGGGTAAACGTGTAACATAAATGAATTAAGCTAAGAGCGAAGTCAGATGCAGTCGGAGAATCCAAAAGCGATCAGTTTCAGGTTTTTGTTGTTACTCAAAGAGAAGTAGAGCAGCCGAGCCCAATGAACCATGGAAAAACTGCAACATTGTCAACGCTTGATTTTGTTATCACTTTTAAGAAATCACACAGTGTGAAAATACTTGATTAATGGAAAATGTGACGGTGCACTATTGTCGACCAACGAGATTTCAAATATATTAAATAGAGAGTATACATGCATAACAAGCTTTCCTTGAGAACAAATAAAGTTTGCACGATACGTGCATGTGTAGTTGTCGCCACGACGTCGTGTGCGCAGTTTCGATATTGTTGTGAATGGATGCAGTTGAGCAGCAATATAAGAATTGGGATTTCGCATTAGCGAATGGCATTAATCATTTGTCGTGCATCTTCCCTCAGCGTTAGGAGCTAAGATTGCACTTGCATTTCTAAAATGTGAGCAGTCTCACTTGTCAACAAAAAATCACTGTCGATGTCGAATTCCATGATGTATGTAGTTTTACCTTGCACAGATTTCATACAAGACTGATATACCGGCAGACAACCGATATAAATGTCGTCCCAATTCACGTACGTAATGCTCTGGTTGTTTCACTTTTGGTCACCATCATCATCCCACTACATTTTATTATGATTAGTGTTTTTCAATATCACGTGGGCTCACATAATACATGACTAAAGAGTGAAATTTTTTAGATTGATAAATGTTGGCTAACCCTAACAATAAAGATGGCAGATTTTGTTCTATTCAAGTAGATATTTGCTCCTTTGATTGAAGTCGGCATGTTATAAATGCTAGATCAGATTCTGTGACGGGACCTTGCCACTGTCTTAATATATTTGAAAATGAAGTTACTCATACTCACTGGTATATTTTGATGTTAAAGGGATAATTAAATTATCTATTCTGCATTTAAGAAACAACGAAAACTCCAAGTAAATCCTTTTCAAAATCGCTATTATATCCTTATCCTCTTTTATGTAAAAAAAAGCAATAGCCTTGTCCTTACAAATTCTCTTGCCATGATCTACAATTTTATAAACAATTACTAGTTTAGAAGTAACGAAACGAGCATAACAAAAGTTGACTGCACTGTTATGAATAAATTTAAGCCATTTTGATCCTGATCTTGAAAAGCTGGTTTCAAGTAGAAAAGGTGAAGTTTAAAGACATTAGAGTACATGTTGATACGTAAGTCAATCGTGTATCGAATTGCTCTTTTATTTACTAATTCAGCATGGTGCTTTTTCATTCATACTATGACTAGCTTTTTTTCTGGATGAGTTGTGTTTAGTCTTTAGAGTAGTTTGTGATGCATCATCTCAAGAGTAACGGTGACATCATGACAAACTCTCTCTCTCTTTCCCAAACTTTGTATTGGATACATAAATATTCTAATTGCTTTGTTTTCTATGAGCTACAAAATATGCCTAGCTTACGTTTCATTGTAATCAAGGGCACACAACATGTTGTCACCTTATCCTAACACATCACTTCAGCTTTTTACCTGCTGTTGACGTGCGACAAATTGACCAAATTTTTGTTTGGACACACTTCCGTTGGTTATAAGTCCCAACACAATGAAAATGTGAAGAAAGACTAAAAGACCGACTGGGAACAAGACTTCATTCTTGTGTTTAGCCATGTATAAATACAGACGTAAACATCCAAATGCAGTCAATTTTACCATATAGATAATACAAATTGCAGCTATGGTCCAAATTTAGAACTCTCTAAAAGGTTTACAATTGATAAATTTCATCTTCCGTAGTTCCTTCCCATCGGAAGTAAAACTTTACCTGAACATTTTCATTACAAAAAAGCAGCGTATTTGAAAATTCAATTGCAAACATCACTATGTGAACTATTGCGATAAATTCTGAATAGCCAAAACTAATAATTGGGAAATAAGCTCAAAACCACTTTCCAAGCAAAATATATGCGAATTATTGACTTTTTGAAATATAATTATGAAATTGCACGTAAAATCTTGGTGACGTTCCTTGATTGAGCCCAACGATGCAGAAACAGTGTGACCTTGACGTAATCGAGGTCTCCTTCATCAAAAAAATGTCAAAAATGCTGAGTGAAGGTTAGAAATATTCACTGAGCTTGAGACTTGATTCGCTCAATAAAGTCGTTTGTCGCCTTTGCGTAATGCTTCGGATTTTACATTCAGTTCTGAGTGAATTCAGGGGAACCTATAACTTATAACCCATTGTCTTTGACTGCTAGTCTATTTGACTGGCAGAGATGAAACGTTTTGTCTCGATCTACTGACACTGTCATTTCCTTGTTTGTTTTACAAATGGAACGGTTTCATGCCAAGTATTTAGACTTGGAGTCAAAGCAAAATTAAGGCTTATTCACCATGAGTCAGCCGTTTTCGGTTGGTAGTAGGGAGTAGGGACGAGACATTCATGGAAATGCTAATTGTATTGTTAATTAGTTGTTACCTGAAAAAAAATATATACTGGTTTCCGCGTAAAACATGTATTTCCAAACTCATTCATACGGTATACTTTGAGCACTTTGCTAATGCAAATACTGTAACTTTTTAACTTCCTTGCTTCTAGAATCTGAAGTTTTGTCCAAGAATATTTTATCTTTATTACACCTACATACTTTTGTATAGAAGATAGAATTCGAAATTATTAGTCCTTGTTAAAAAAACGTAGTATAGAAAAAAAATTAAATGGCATTTTCCAGGTGATTCTAGCTTGTTTCCGGTGTAGAAGTCATGAGAGGTGTAAATTTTACTCACCGAAAGCGGGAGGAGGCTTATAAAATATCATGGAATCAAAAGAGAAGAAAAGCAATTCTGAAACCAACATTTCCATGCTAAATCCCCTGAAAGTGAACATCCACCTGTCTCGTGATTATTGCAAAGCTTTATATCTAAAGAATACATAAATGGAAGGCTTCAATCATTTGATTCTCATCATCATCACTTTGTAGTAGGAGGGAAATGGTGGGTCTTTTTGTTAGCATTAACACACCACCGACAGACCGTCTCTAGAGTGAGTATTGACTGTAGGACTTGACTAATTCAACTTTTTCAATACCTTCTTTTCTTCACAATAGACACGAGCCAAACGTGTGCTTCCCGTCCCTGTCATTATCTTCATTGTATTCTCACTGCTTGCTGATTGAAGCATTTTTTGCTCTCATTCATAGCAAAGCTTTAGTAGCTACAACAACAATATATTCCATGATCCAAAGAAAGTTAGCTACCTCCTCATTTCAACTCACATTAGACTCCTCTGATTACTTACTTTTATGTTACTGTTACTCCATCAAGTCATCAAAACCCAAATCAATACGTTTATGTTTATATTTTACTACTAATGTTCATGCACATGAAATAATTTTTGTTTTACCAAAAATATTTGGACGTCTATTATGTGAAAGACAATTTCAACCCAATATTGCACAATTACAGCAAGATTTACCACATTCATGATTTGTACATCACAATTATTTAATGGCGACGACGAGTGTTTTTCTATTGGATTGTACTGTCACCTCAAATATTTTTGGTGGCTACTGTGCCACTAATAATGAACTTTTTTATTTGAGTCACATATTATACACCAGATAAACACGCAAACCACAAATAAGTGACCATTGAATTCGTACAAAATTAGGAACAGTGCAAAATAAATAAACAACCATGTTATAATTTGCTTTTTATGCAACAGTAATATGCACTGCACCTTAGGAATATATTGGCGAATAGAAAGACCAACAAATAATACAGTAAACTGTCGTTAAGAGGAGTGTTCCAATTTATCCACATCAGGAGGGAACCAAAATGTCGCGATGATAACAGCAATACCAATCACCTTACCTTTTGCCGTCGTCGGTTTTTCCTTTTGGACAATGAACACAAAAGAGTCCATTGTCCAACCATCATCAATTCGACGGCCAGTGTTTTTTGAATATTATTGTTTTTGTAACATATCACACTCCGCTGTGCATACCACATGAAAGCAATAAAAATAAAAATAATAACAAATAACAATAATGGAAAGTGTGATGAACACAAGGGAAAACGTCAAACACGGTATGTTGGGCATTACATCATTTTGACTTATAGCGTGGCACTGCTCTCATTCTCGAAACAATAGGTCGGATATTAGATGTTAGATGGAAAACATGAAGCGAGGGGAAACATGCTCTTATTATTTGCTGCTCCTGAATTGTTGACTTCGCTCTTGTCTACAAGTCGCGTGTGCAGTACTCAGTCTTTTTTTGTGTTAAAAAACAATTTCTATGGAAGGGTCTCTGTAGCACGAAATCCAATGGGTTTTGTGCTGAACACTTGAACATCATTCTTTGGTTAGTCAAGCTTCATGATTCATAAGCAAATAGGTGGTGACACCTTCTCCAGTTGATAGTGCAAAACTTACTGGAACAGTCCCAGATACTGATAAAAAACTCATTAGAAGACATGAAGACAAATACAGTTTGTTGTGTTTTTGATACATTATGTCACATATAGGTACATACATCAATGTCGTCAATGATGTTTGCATACTTCATTTAATGTTTAAAGGAGATGTAAGGTTCACATTAGTTATTATAATTATTAAGATTATTGTAGTTTACAACCAAATTACGCATATTTTCTTTTATCAAATATGTTCTCCAAACTAGCGTACAAAATACAAGATTAATCTCAGGTACATACAAATCTGTATTTATTGGAGTGTAACATATTAATAAGCATGTAAACTGAAATGTGCAAGTTCAGAGAGCAGTGCTTTACTATATTATGTTATTTTGATTTCAGAATCCAATGCATTTATAAAATTTGTATGTCGGCTATAATTATATGGTTTATATAACACAAACAAAACAATGAATAACATAAACCATCCCATCAGGATAGTTTTATATATATTTTTTACAAACATCACACAGCAATGTGTTATGCGATCGTTTTAACAACTTGTATTATTACTATTACGATTATAATGCATCTTTGTTATGTATTTGATCCAATTAAGTTATACAAATAGTTTTGTTTTGTTTTGTATCTCTAGTATATAGGGCATAAATGAAATGCTCATTATTACACGCATCATTGTGGTAGGTTTAGCATTTGGACATTTGTGCATTCATATGTCAGGAAAGGGGAAAAGTGTGATTATGATTTACCTGCTCAATGACTATGATGCAACAAAAACATGATGAAAACAAGATAAATATCAGAAAAGGATCATGTTTTTGTGTCATACTCCACACACTGTTGCAAAGATGTGTAGCAAAAGATTTGGTCTTTCTTGCTTACTTTTTAACATTCTTTCATGCAGCATGACCATCGTCGATAAGCATCAAAATTGCGAACACATCTCCTTCAACCAATTTGCTGCTTCTGACGATCTATCTCAGAAAAAAATAAACAAATTTAACTAGACTCACGAATTACGAATTGCGACAAGCTTTCATTACACTTGGATTTTTTTAAATGCAAAGAAAACTCTCATACCCTGTCAACTCGCTTGAGCTATTATTTGAGAAAGTAAGTCCATATTATCAATATCAATACAACACTTTTCACGGGGTCACATAAAATTGGATGAGTGTGAATGTATACATGGAGTACAAATACTTGAATTCAAATACGGTCACTGTTGAAGTGAATCAAATATTTTTTGTGTCGAAATGCACTTATTTATCTACAGAAGTTATCATTTAGAGCTGGTTTAGCATGCAAACTTTGACAATTTAAATAGCCTCATGGGAGGCATGTGAGAAGGATAAAAACTTCTCAAGTAAAGAAGAAAAGTAGTAATTTTCATCGACCTTAGCCGTATTTACTTTAACAACATTTTCTCTTCCATTTTATTTGGCGGCCTTGATTCTTGATAGCATTTTTCTTCGTTATTAACCAAAGTGGGAAAACTAAGGGAGGATGAAAGTATTTGGCATTTTCGGCTATATGTTATTAGGAATATAAGCCTGTAGAATCAGGTAGAATTCTGACAACGAATGGAATGGTCATCACTTAAATGTTTCGGTAGTCTTTCAAATCTTGTGCTTGTGACGCATATAGTTTTCTCTCTCCCTTCCAAGTCATGATATTTTTTATCAATGCCTATACTTTTGCATAGAAAAACATGTGTAATATGCAACAATGCCATGCTCACATTGATAAGAAATAGTGAAGGCATCCTGAGTTGTAATGGTCAGCCAGTGGGTATCGTGGAAAGAAGGTATAACGTGTTACTAAATATCTGATCGTGACTTAAGTCGGTTAGCATTTTATTAATAACTTTTACATTTATTAGAACTTTTACATCAGGAAGAACACATGGAAAGTTTACCACACGAATACCAAGAAAGTTAACAAGAAAATGGACGATGACGATACTGTGATGGCATGGTATTATCATATATAGAAATAATGGAAACCTGTCTTTTTGAAAGCGATAGGTTTAAGACGGACTGTAGTGTAGTGAATGAGAATGCAGCAAAATGGAAGGAATATAGTACAAATGTAGTAATTCGTAAATATGTATGTACGTGCCTTTGAGATACATATACATTTCCTTCACAGTCCTACATTCGCCTAAACAATTGCCTGCCTGCTGTTGACAGAAAGTCGAAACCTTCCTCCTACCTGACGTGATTTCCTTCATTTCTTCTCTTGGCTTGCTTTGATTGTTATCGGAGTGGAAGTTGCAGTTAGCGATGAGCATGTATGAAATCCAGAAGAAATGTTTGTTCCTTTATTCGATGTAGCTTATACTAATATTAGTATAAGCACACGTATTTATCTCACCGAATAGTTACATATGTCCTTCGACAAACAAACCGAGTTTTTGATCAGGACTTGGACTTACGTTAATGCCATCATAACATCAGATTGAAAGCTAAGAGGAAGTTCCTATAGGATGTCATAGAAATATGTTCGCTCTAAAATCAGAATGATAAGTTGCGTGATGCCTGAGTACAGGTCTCAACACTAATTACAAGGAAATGTACACCTTTCCCGAAAATAAAAAAGTATTATGTCCCTTAGCTTTGAGCATTAGATGTTAGACATGCAGCAGTATGTCGTAATTGGCTGTTACGTTGTTCTACTTGTTCAGCAAATCAACCATGTACTCGTATCATAATATTATTTATACTATCGGGAAGTGTTATTAGCTGTGAGGGAAGAGCAGAAGCAATTGTTGCAGTTGAGCAGCGAGGGCATTAGATCATATATCACCGAACTATCCATTATAGCTGGTGATATGGTTCTCACATTCAACTTTGTATTAGGATTAGAATGTATTCAGTTTTCCGTTGGTTGCTTTTCTATTTTCAAAATGAAACTGTAAAATGTTCCCCCTATGCCATGGCTATTAGAAAGCAATAGTTATATTTTTTTAAACAGGGAGTTACGATAATAATTTGTATGCAACTTCAAATCATCCATTAAAAACCGAACAAAAATGTTTACCAAGGATAAATGAAAGAAGTGCGTTTCAATCTTTTGATCCTTTTTTCTCAGCGCAACCTTCTACCTGGCCTTTGGAGTTTTTATATTTTCCGTTGTAAAATGGACACGATGACAGTTGCGTTAATGAAAGTGTAAATTACCGTTGATGTGAAATTTTGTTACTTTGTATTTAGACACTAAATATATTTATTCTTGATCCCGAGAGTATTTCATATTATTATTCCCTCGTGCATTTCCCCTTCCATTATGTGTTGCTTTGCCCCCTAAAAGAAAGGTAAAGGGGATGTTGATGATGATTGGATTGTTGATTGCTTCTCTAAATAATAAATAGATGAAATGAATGCATTTATTGTATGAAATGATTGCCTAGCACAAAGTATCATGTCTCACATCTGATAATATGCTTTTGTCGCAGGTGCTTCTTCTACTTGTTTCCCGTAAATTCAGCAAGAAAGCTCGAATAGAGTTACTGCACACACATATTATACAGTCACCTGCTCTGTCTTTACTGGCCTGAATTAACATCCTTGTTCCCCTCTTCTCCTGCTGCACTAATTCATTTCCTTACTCTCTGCTTCTGCTCAACAATAAAATACTGCAGAGAAACAATGTTACGCTATCAACAATGGATACACACGAGTATAATTAAGCTTGTCATAATTTCATGGAAATATTTTTTTTTACAATATTGACAATTTACACCGAATCGAAAAGATAATTAGAAATGATTCACTCCAGTTCTTTGTACTACAGTGGGAATGAAATTATGCTTGCCTGTTACCAGTTACTAGAGCCGTTTTTTAGTATAACCTGTATAAATACATGCATGCACACAAACATGCATAATCTTAAATTATATCTGCAAATATAGCTGCATAAAGAGAAATATTTCATTGATATGATTTATATATTTTATTTATTGAGTCAACCTACATATTGTGGTAAGGTGAGATCATTTGCAATTTTCACAGTATGAGATATGAATCGTCTGAAAGTAATAATAAAATAGTTTACACTGGACATTGCGAAATGTCAATGTGGAATTTTTAAGATTAGAGATGATAGAGTATGAATATGAAATACTCATGCATCAAGTAAATGGAATTGCTAATGCATTTCAAATATTTACAAACATTGTATCTCGTTTGGCTGAGAATATGAGAACAAAAAATAGATAAATGTACTAGCATTTGTACGGAATGGTATGATGACAGCCCATCAATTTGCATTTCTCAGAGTACACAAAAGTCCTGCTGACCAAAGGACATTAGTACTGCATTCCACGAAAACTCGGAAGGGACTCTGCGAATTTGCAAAGCCATTTTATTTTCCATATTTCATCAATGGGAGATACCACCGCAATGACCAACTTGCTAACCCGTTTATCATAAATTTTTTATATATTAAAACTGGTACAGAAAGTCATATATTTTTTCACAATAACAGCGTTCTGGAAGTCTTCACAAACTGCAATGACAGTGAACTAAAGTCTAATGTCGAAAAGGGAAGACATAGTAGATAATTCTTCTTTCTGCTTATGTTGCCTTCTTTATGATGAAATGGAATTGCCATTAAATTTTCCATTAGTAAATCAGGAGAGAGTGATCAAATTAAATTGACAAGTTTTCAATCACGACAAAGAATGCACTGGTTGGCTATAGTTTGCATTCGGTTGACGAGACTGTTTGCTTTCTAATAAATTTTAAGGTTTTTGTGGAAAACCAAGGCAGTGAGTGACCTCTTCGCTCATACAGTTGATGATAGTGTCTTGTCATAGCACATGCACATGGGTCCTGAAAATCGTGAGGTAATGCTTACATTGTTCCGCAGTTTATTCTTGAAGTCGATTTCTTACTTGTTCGTGAGCAACGCATGTTATCATGCGAGAAAATCCTGTTTTCTCTACGTTGCTATGCTTTCTCCTGAACTTGCTTAGTAAATTGTTATTGCTTCTTGGATCGATTCGGGGCTTGGATTGGTCCGAAAATCTGTTTGGGTCGGGCATGACATGCTTTTTAAGCCAGTCCAAATTTTCTTCGTTGCGTGGCTCGACCGTAAGGACGATCTGTTTAATCGATGTATCCAATGCAAATGCACTAAAACTTCAGCTCATATAAATGAACGTATTTCACATCCCCCATCTTTCCTCAGCTTTAAAAGTACAATAAGAAAGAAAGTTCAATCCAATATCAGAGCTTTCATTTTTGGGGCAACGTGGAACTCTATATAAATGAATAAAATTATATCAATTGCTTGCTGTATGGTTGTGATTTACAAGTAAAATAGCTCAATTCCATTGGTATCAGATTTCATATGTACTACAGAAGTACTTAAATATACATTGTGTTGTGAATTTGCAATTGGAACGTATTTATTTCCAGTTACAGTTTAGCAAAGTAGTACAAAGTACTTTGAGATCGATTGGTTGGAGTGGTTGATACTATAGAAGTGTAGGTTTGTTCAACTAACTAGTCGTAAGACTAATGTGAAGTGCACGTACGTTGTAGAGTGAATGGGCTCTGATTATTGAATAGAAACTTGCTAATCTTCATAAATTATTGAAAATTCCTCATAACATAATAAACATGTGTATCGTAAACTTTTAACTATATTCTTAGCTAAAAAAACGTTACAATGTAGTAGATTACCAAAAGGCTAACAATAAATAACTATGTCGAATGGAGAAGAAGAAGCCACAGTCATCGTAGCAACTGTTGGACGGCATGTTTCACTACAAGATGCAATAAATTCCTCATGTAATAGTTACACTAATACTCTATTTTAAAGAACATTTTTTGAATAAGCACTGTTGTTATATTAAACTACAAAACGCCTTTTCAAAAGCTTCCAAGAGTTGACTGCTCACAGAATTACATTTTATCCGTATTTTAGGATAGTTATGTATAACTTCGCTAGTTTTCATTCAATATTGGTGGCTGTAATGAGTGTAAAGTTATAGATCGGCTCTGTATGCAAGATAAAACTCAATTAATAATGCTGTGTCAAGTCCTGACTGAACTTTATTGAACCCCAAACCCTATTTAATTGTGACAGCACCATATTTTCATCATCATTAAAATTCGACAGTATTGTCATGTTTCAGAGTTACGTTACGATTCACCCAATACATATGTTAAGAAACATTTTTAGCATATTAGAATGTACAGGTACATTCATATTTACGCATTACCAATTTATATTTTGTGTGCAAAACAATCAGTAATACCTCCTGTGGTTTAAATTTGATTGTCCCGTGATACTAGTAAAAATCATAATCAAATTCAACCGATGATAGTATTACTTCCGTTCCTTTCAGTATTTATTTGTTATAAAACATTTGACATGATCAACATGAAATCAAAACGATTGTAAGCAATAAGTAAGACATAAAAAGGAAACCACAATAGTTGATGAAGTACTAGACACAAACATAGCTCAAGGGGTTGAAAGGCGATTTAGGCAATGCACGAAATCATACAACATTCAATTTGAAGCTTGTTAAATAACTGTAGTTTTTACCTTAGGTTTGTCTCCCTTTTCCTTTTCCCCATAATATTTCAAAGTTTAAATTTAAATGTTCCGCTGACTGCCAAATTTATTTCGTTCTGAAGCCAAGCTTCCAATTGAGATTGTGCAGTGTGAACATTTTTTGTTGGAGTAATAGTTTACGTAGACAATTCAAATTCAACATCAATTTGTGTTTTTACTGTTTTACAAAGGTAGTATCACAATTTACGGAATAAATGTGATATTCCTACTACATTACGACGATTATTACAATCGGCTTATCATAAAAAGCCGATAAAGAATAAATGAATAAATCATTTGTATTTGGATGGCTGGTGTAGCAGCCAGTGTAGATACGGTGTCTTTTTACATTTTCCACAAGGGAAGTAATTTCCTACACAGAATTCTTAAAAATGGCCAATCCTGACAAATAAATCTGTGATAGAGACGATTAACATCTAATACATAATAGTAAGATTATATAATATCATTTACCTGACTTACATTTTATACATCCTAATTTTATATCTCAACACTGGACTATCACGCTGCGTGCTATATACATTAATATTAATCATACGAGAATCACATTTTGTTATGTCTACCCCTGAAGCCGCGAATAAAGCACATACTTATTACTTGTAGTTAATTTTTTAACGAAAATTGACTGAAGAACATGCCGCTTGTAAACATGAGGTATCATCATTAATGTCTGGCATTTCGTCGAAGAAGGATTCCAAGATGTTTGTGAGATTCCAAATTGTTTCTAAAATTGGTAAAGGCAATATAGTTTTGATAAGAAAAACATTCACTGAAAATTTGCCAAAAAATTAAATGCAAAACCAACAGCCCCCAGGGAGATTTGAACTCCCGACCCCTGGTTTACAAGACCAGTGCTCTGGCCCCTGAGCTATGGAGGCGCTATGAGAGCAAGCGTCTACAATATGTCAGGTTGTACCCGAGGATAGAATGCTATTGTTAAAGCTTACACACAGCCAAAAAACCAAAGAGCTAACGCCAGCAACATAACAGTCAAGTGGACAATAATGTTGGACTGTGCAATAGCAATCTGAAGCATTTACACTTGTACACAATTCATAGCTCATCATCAGTCATTATCATGTTTACAAATAGATTAAAAAGAATTTATCCCTTTTTCATTTATAGTCCCTAAATAACATTGGTATGGCTTTCTCCAATCTATACCGATGCACATAGGTGCACATATACATTTTGAATTTTCAGGAAAACTCTGAAAAGAGCTGCTGGTGCTGAATAAAACTTAAAGCTTAAGATTTAACTTCAAACTGCAAACGATACGCGTGCGTTACCCATCAGCATTACTCTAGTGGTTCATTGTCAATACAGGGTAACCTTTTATTTTGAAAATAAATTATCGCCTTTAAATTTTTACATTGTTGTGATTGTCTTTTTCTGTCACTCACTGAAATTATAACCTCGTAACGTAATTAGACGATAAATTATTATCGAAAAAATAAAATCGACCATAATAAGAAGTGGTTTGATTCAAGCGTAATTTGAACGCACTTTTATCACTACCTATCTGTCTAGATCACAATAGCGGTAGAACACTCGTACGTTTAATCAGGTTTTAAGAACTTTAGTCATGACCAGATCGAATCGCATGTACAGAAACAGAAAGGGAAAATTATGCACGTTTTTTAGAAAAAATACAAATCACGGCAACCAACGTCCTCCACATACGTCGTCTCATTTTAAAGGGGTTGAAGTGCCGATAGTAAATGAAAAAAAGTAGCTATGCAATTCAGTGTAGTATGTACAAGTAGCATTTTAATACTTAAATTAAAAGTGCATACAAAACTGATTGACGAAAACTGTTTTTTCTAAATTGGACAGGAAAATTTGCCCTCAGGGATTTTGCTTTTTGGTACATGTATAAGTTTTATATTCTGTTTACGATAATATTGATCTGTAAACGTGTTAATTGCGAACTAATATTGTCAAGCTGACAAGAGTGAAGTTTTCATGCCAAAAATAACTTCATATCATGTTATGTTAATGCAAACAATGGTTTTACACGTTTTCATTGAATTTCAATTAAATACTTATATGTATTACAGCGCTCCTGCCGTTCTTGCCTCTAAATATTGCATAATTCAATTTTAAAAAGTCTGAAAGAATTTTCTTGTCGTCCTATATTCAAGGTGTTTGCCTGCCTGATAGGATAAATGCGGCACTGTCAAGTGACATGACATGTTGCGAGAGTAGCAACAGTTTCAAGATGTGTGTCTTCGCAACAGACAACAGAGTACAAAGGCAAAAGTTTAAGTGCTTACTGTAGCAAAAATCCGTTTTAAATTTTTGAATCATCAGTCTTATTAATGCATAGTGTCATAATGATTGCAACCTTCTTGAGAATTGAATTGAACACTAATTGCAAATATATCATGGCACCAATTTACTTTTTACTACAAAATTTTAAAATGCAGCCTTGTCTTCTGCATATGATTTTTCGTTGATGTAAAAAGTGCTCATAATAAAATGTGCTCCAAACAATGCGTTTTTAACTACGCATTTTCTCAGTGACACACGACGCCAACGAAACTGTCCTGCATGTTCATATATGTATGTAGTCAAATGCTTTAATTTTTTTTTTCATCTCTACATCTTGTAAGCTCTTTAGAGGATTTGCTTTCACGTTTTACTTGTGATGGACATTTTGTCAATACATTTATCTAAGAACCCAACTACCTTGTAAATACGCGATAATGCATAATTATACAAATAATGAAACGGAGAAACCTTATCTGGAGATGTAGGTTTTTAGATATTGTTCTTTGATAACTTAAAACTCATTCTTCTACATAAATTATAATATAGAGCTTTATTGGTATCTATTGTTTTATACGAACCTACTTGTGTTGTATGTGTATTTAAACAAACTGTTTTTTTTGAAAACAAAGCTAACCAAAGTTACATTTTTGATTGCAGGTCGTGAGGAATTTACCGGTCTTGATAACGATGCTCTGGATTTTAGTCAACTTGAAGACTTTATCGCAAATGAAACGGATTCCAATGGAAGGTTAGAGGACAGTCACTTCACACAGAAGTATATGGACATAATTGAAACAAAATAACAGTAACTTGCTGTTGCTAGAACGATGTTGATATTATTTATTATTTTACAGCTATTTTGCGGATACATTAGCGAACAGCGAAGCCTCCAAACATGCACCCCCACCAAATTCACAAACAACCAGGGATAGAATATTAGTCATAACCACTTCGTCAGTCCCACAGAGCGATGCAGCGATCTATGTTGGAAACAAACCAGGTCCTCCGCCTGCCAATGCTCGTCCGGTTACGTACCCAGCAGGATCACTGCCGTAATGCTCCATAAAATAATATCACTTTTTAAAGTCTGGCATATAATGCAGTCGTAATAAATATATCCGCCCACATATATAATAATTCACCACTTTTTTAAACTTGAAAAGCAGGCACAACCTTCCAGACAGCCCACCAGATTCAGGATCAGAACCACCGTACTCACCGACAGATCCTGGTTCTCGATCACCGAGTAAGTTTTTAATTGGCGTTATTTTGAAAAGCTTCATATATTTATGCATTATTGAAATAAAAATATTTATCTGTAGATCATAAAGGAAACGTAACGGGCCGGAGGAATCTTCACGATCTGCTCGTACATCCAATTTACACAACCCCTCAACAGCATGGAAGTGCTGGAGCTGCATCGATTTTGCCACTAATCCCCCATGACCTTCAATCATTGGAGTCTCCACTTCCCCACATAGCTCCAATACATGTTCCCCCATTAGTCCCTATTTCACCAACAGCAGCTGGAACGTCAGTTGAATCTCCTGCTGGAAATCCGACTTTAACAACGCTGGAAGGAAATCATTCCAACCATGTTTCAGCAGACTCTTCGCAATCTCCACCTGGAGGATCGTGTCAGCCAACGCCGCCTGCGGCGGTTCAGCAACAAGGGCAGGTGCAAGGAGAATCCTTGGTCCCGTTTTACACACAACTCACCCCTATCATTACTTCCCATTCTACAACAACGAGTAGTGAGTCCCCAGCTCCAGTTTCAACACCAACAGGTCGAGGTGGCAGGAAAAGAAAAGCATCTGGTTCGGGGGGCACCACGAATGGGAAAGTTGTTCATGTAAAACAAGAACCAGGTATGATTAGCGAAGCCAAAATCAAATTTATAATCAAGTTTTTTTTTCATTATTCGTGTTCTAATTTAAGCAAACGTCTGCAGGCTTTTCAGGTGAAATGTCCCCTTCAGATTCAAACTGTTCGAATAATAATGCTAGCAATGGAAATAACGGAACTAGTGTCTCAGTGGACGATGACTACGGATTCGATTTTTCAGGCGATCCATCCATGTTTCTTGATTCAAATTATCAATGCATCAAGTTTCAACCATTTCAAGAGAATACATGGCACACGTTGACAGACGATACATTTAAAGAATTGTAAGTAAATAGCTTCAAGTGATTTCAGCGAAAAGATATGTGTGCTTTTCTAAAGTTCAAGCTTTACTGATTTTGCAGGAGCAACGTCTACTACAAAGTGGACGCTGATAAGGGTTTCAACTTCTCAAATTCAGATGATGCGTTTGTATGTCAAAAGAAAAACCATTTCCAGGTACAAATGTAGAAAAATTTAATTGTGAATGAGCGTTGAGAAAGTTTTTGATTTTCATTTGTTAATTTTTTAAATTTTCTTTCTTAGATAACATGCCATGCAAGAGTACAGGGAGAGCCAAAGTACGTTAAAACAACGGACGGCTACAAGCCAATCGAAAATTTTTACGTTCATTTTTATGGTGTCAAGGTGGAATCTCCCAATCAAGCTATTAAAATCGAACAGTCGCAAAGTGATAGAAGCAAAAAGCCTTTTCACCCTGTTCTGTAAGTAACCGTAATATTATGCTATATCGACTTCTGAATACCATGAAAGCTTATGACAATGAAATACTAATCTGAACTAACTGTCTGTGCAGAATGGAGTTGACCGGGGATCAAGTATCCAAAATCACTGTTGGTCGCCTCCATTTTAATGAGACGACATCGAACAACATGAGAAAAAAGGGAAAGCCGAATCCTGATCAGCGATACTTTTACTTGGTAGTGAGTTTCAACGCACATTCCACAGATGGAGCAAGTTATCCTATCATGGCTCATTCGTCCCAGAGAATTATTGTTAGGGTAAGTGTGAGTGAACTTTGTTCTTCCTCTGAATTTACTTGACTAAACGTACGTTGGAGTCGTATGAAAATGAACTCTTTGTCTTGATTAGGCGTCAAATCCAGGACAATTTGAAAGTGACATGGAACTCTCATGGCAGAAAGGTCACACGTCAGATTCCATTTATCATGCAGGTCGTGTAGGTATTAACACTGATCGTCCAGAGGAAGCCCTTGTTGTTTATGGTAATTGTAAGGTCACTGGTCAAATAACTCACCCCAGTGACAGCAGAGCAAAACGGGATATCACAGAGGTACATACTGACCTGCGAATTTAAAAGCAAAGAAATCATTGAAAAAATTTACTGCAAAACCTTCAATTTTGAAATTTACTCGAAAATCCTAACTTTTTAGTTGGATACCAAAGAGCAATTGAAAAACGTTCAGCAACTCAGAGTGGTCCGCTACAAATACAACCCGGAGTTTGCAAAAATGTTAGGCCTGGCAGAGAACGAGGCCATGGACACTGGTGTTATCGCGCAAGAGGTTCAAAAAATTTTACCAGAGGCTGTCAAGGAAACGGGTGACATTGAACTAGCCAATGGTCAAAAAGTGGACAACTTTCTGGTGGTGAATAAGGTAAGGGATGATTGCATTAATTTTTCAAGAAGAAAAAAGCTTAAAAGTGATGCATGAAATATTAATGAAATCATAAATCATTAGGAGCGAATTTTCATGGAAAATATTGGCGCAGTTAAAGAGTTGTGCAAAGTCACGGGAAAATTGGAAACCAGAATTGATCAGTTGGAAAAAATCACACAAATTCAGCGTACAGAGTCCCATGCCAGCACAGGTTTGTATCACCTTCCTTAATTATTGTATGAAACTATGCAAAATGTGTAATCTCTTCCTCGTGTAAATTAGACTCGCCTCGGAAGAGAACGCAAAGGACGGAATCACGCGTCAGGGGAGTTTCGGAACTCCTTTGCTCCAATCGGTGCGTTCAGCTATTGATAGTTGTACTCGTACTAATAATGGCCTTTTGGTGAGTAAAAAATGAGACTAGATAACATTCATAGTGATCTTAGCGCAAAAATTGATTGAATTCTTTCATTTCATAAAACATTTTCAAATATTTCAGCTTGGTTGCGATGGCCACCCTATACATACTGGAGTATCACAAGAGGTCATCCTTTGAATACTATCACAATTCTCGTCACCTATTTAACAACTCACATGCATACATCAATCACCCAGCTTCTCCTTACTTAAATGATGTATTTTCACATCCCCCATTACGACCCGATCAGACACCTCTTATGTCTAATAATCATTTTCATTCGGCTCCTTCCTCACATCCCTACCCCCAATCAACTAAGCCATCCAAAATTCCGAATAAGCTGGCTACGCCGAGCATTGTAAAAAATGTTTTGTACTCACAGCCGCAACCAATTGCTAAACCGCCAGTGCTTGGTAGACCTGACCATTGTCACGAGACGGTAGCTTACTCAAATTCTCTGTGCAACGTAAGATTTTTCAAAACAATTAATTAATATTAAATACGGATTATAATTTTTTTCCTGTACTTAATTACAACTATTTTGAATGGCTAAATAGACACACTGTTGCCCGGGAACAAATCTAGAGGAAGTTCCTCTGGATTCGGAAATAGAGAGAAGAAACCATGTTTCTATAACGGGAGCGTTCTTTTCACAGCAGAGATCTCCACTGAATGCAGTGACAGAAGCTAGTAGTAGTAGCAACAATACTGTAGATGCTGTTTCTGCTTCCCCAGTAATTACAATATTTGCAACGTTCTTTCTTATAGCAGCATATAGATTTGGTGATGTGAAGCTTTTGTTTTCCTTTTAATTAGGCAAATAATGCTGTGAACAGGAATGGATTGGAGTTTAAGAAACGCAGAAGACGCCAGATACATAAAGATTGTAAGTCTTAAAATGCTAAATGGTTAAGTCAGAAATTGTTTTTTATTGGAAAATAACTTTTTGCTTACTGTTTTATTGGGTTCTTTCCTTTAGCCCCGAAACTTATTACTGTGCCATCAATTCTGATCATGTCAGAAAACATTAACAAAAGTTTGGATTCTTCATACTGCATGACTAACTCTGAAGGATACCATGACTGTGTTTCTACAGAAAATAGATATTTTTCTGGGGTTAACCTAACGTATCATGTTCCTCTTAGCAAATATTGGGATGAATTAAACCTGTCTGTCGTGTTTAAGTAAGTTGATCAGTAAACAATGCCTGCCAACCTATCAACTCACTGACAGGTCAAAATGAATCAATTATTTGTACTTTTTTTCTTGTAGCTTCTCCTCAAAGTTTGAAATTTCTAAGCCCCAAATCTGCAGTGAGTTCTACTCACAACCGGACTGTAGGATGAGCAATGGAATGACAAACAATGAATCTAATCGTTCAATTTCCAAAGCAACCAAAGATGCGAACGTGGTTGGCGTGATTGGAAGTAATGCATTTTCTCTCATTTTACACGTTGGGTCAAGCCCATATTCAAGGTTTAATATACGATTTTCGCCAAATCAAGAGGATTATGGGGTAAGCGATTTATTAGTGTTTTTAATCTAATAAATTATATGTATTGTTCAATGCAATTATAATTTCAAATTTGCTATGTGAGCACGTTTCCATTGTGCATCAGTCACTCATTCCATAATTGATAATACTTCATTTTTCAGAGTTTGTGCGCACTGGATGCTTCGACTTCAAAATTCTTTGAATTCAATTTCCACTTTTATCGGGTTTGTGACGAATAAAACTGGTGTGAAAAATAATTTTAAATGTTGTATAGCATATGACAAGAAATGAAATAGATATATGCTCGAAATGGCAACTAAACTGTTTTTAAAGCATGCAATAATTGATTAAGTCTATAAGTCTATTTGAAAGAAAGTTTAGTTCCTTTACTAGAAATAGAGAAGTTATCCTATAAATACTGTTAGTCGATAAGGAAGTATTTCTTCATTCTTCATGTGAAGTACTATAAAGCTGTAACAGAATTATGATTTATTTCAGAAAAACAAAACAAAGAATCTCGGTATAAAAATAATTCAGTTTGCGCACATACATATTAATTTGTGGCAATATTATATAAGTATGTAGTCATGTATTTTAAAACTGTATTTAGAAATTGTCATGTAAGCAATATAAATAAGCACTAATAGTATTAAATGACGATTTGTAGATAAGTAGTTGTAATAGTTTATGTAATTACAGCCGATATATGAATCGATCCTTTATGTCGCAAATCTTAGTTTTATTGAAGATACTGGTGGTGCCCGAAATACTAAATAAACCGTCCTTGATAGCCGTCCCCTTCGTGACAAGAATGATGGCATATATGTCATTCCAAGTAAGTCTGAGAGTAATTCTACACGAGGTATTGCAATGATACCAGCACTATCAAACATTGACAAGTGTTAATGTTGTCCATATATCACAAAAGAAACTTATTGAGTGTAAATGCTGCGAGATAGTATATTTGTAGCTATTAATTACCGGATACGTAACATAAAGCCATAAACGAATAGAATCTCAATCGTGACTTACAGTTAGTTAATTAATGTTATGATGCAAGTTTCCGATTCATTTTATATCTGATGAGTTGCTTTCCCCTTTCATGACGTAATCGTATTTTGGTAAGCGATATTATTTCTCATTTGCTACAAATATACCTAATATAAGTTTATTACTAGGAATCTCCTTTGTTTACTCTAAAAAAAAAGTTTTTTATGACTATAGGAATTGATGTATTTTTAAGCAACGATTGACTTATTTAGTTGAGATTAGATTTCCATAAATAGTGTGGAATTATTTCGCGCTTATTGTATTCAGTGTTTCTTAACAAAGTTTTAGGATCCGCGACATTATACTCGATCCATTCTTTAAGAATATGTATTAGCATCCAATTGTGGACAACATGGCCGGATTTTTTGGAGGCTGTACGTTTCTTGTGACTCTTAACTTGTCTTCAAGTGAATTTCAGATTTTGCTGTAAGGTTAAACAGTTAGTTCTTTGCATTAATGAATATAATGATGGTTGCTTGCAAGAATGAAAATAAAATAACTCTTCGGTTACTTGTTCGATTGAATGCTTTTAGTAGACGAGGAAAATTCCATGTGCAAAATAATAAAAATCCAGCTTGAAAATAGGTTGATATACAGGAATAATTGATAAGCATTATCTCCATACAAAGTGGGAGATAACGAAACACCACCGCCATTCACTAATGGATTGTTATGAACGAAATATGATTCCACACAGGCAGATGTAACTTGATGTCATTCTCAAGATAAAACGTAACAGTGAGTATTACTGTGCATGCTGGTGTGTCAATTTTGTTCGTTTTTTCCTTCAATCGAGTGTATGTGTCCAGTCCACCATGTTTTAACTAAACTCATAAAAATATTATTATTACTTATATTACACAATTCAACTTTAAGTTCAACGCGTTATGTGATTTCTGCTTATTTAGCTCTTTGAGAAACCGTACAAAAGATAAAAGGTGTAAAAAATACTTTATCTAGAAAAAATGGCGTTCAATATTATTCATCGTCTAAGTAATCTTGTCAGTGTAAGAGAATGCGAAAGACGAATTAACTTGGAAATGATGGCATTCGTATGACTTTAAAAAAGATTTGAAGGATTTGTTTTGCAAGCGCGAGCTGTCAGAAGGAAAGGAACCTTGTTTTGTATTAAAAAAGTATTTATTGCTAATTGATGCAATACATGCTTACTTGTTATGCCCGTAGAAATGTACGTATATGAGGGAAAAAATTTCTATTTGATGTGAACTACGAAGTTAGCATTGTACTATTAAATTGTACAGAGGAATGTTGAATGTAATGTTTGGTTGCCGGTGAATGGTGAAGATGAGTACATCGCACATCAGAAAAAGCATTGTTAAATTTCATATGTGTGAAAAATATAGATTATAAGTACTATATTTAGAGATTACAAACGACATAATTGCAATATTATATTAAGAACAAAAATTGTGAAAATAAATACGAATAAATCGAATAAAGAGAAACAACTGTTCAACAGCATTCTTTATTTCCCTGACGCCAAAATATTGCTCCACGTGCAAAAATATTTAATGTTTTGCTCTTTTGTGAGATATTCATAGCACGCCATAGGTGTAGGTAAAAAAAACATAAAGACGCGCGCATGTGGATTTTGATTGGCATTTAGGAGGCGACATTAATCTTTATTGCCCTCGCAACATCGAGGTTCACTTTATGATTTACTTTTCAATTTCAATATTTACGTGCGAGTTCTACATTGAATTCCCTCAAGAATCTTGCTAAGATTAAAGTTTATACTGCTATTTTCAACAAGTCACTGACAGCATTGCATGGGTTTTCTCATGCCAGCCATACTAAAACAAATCAAGTCAGACAAAGCTTCTATGAGTAGTTACTATTATTTGCACTTTATCACACAAGTTTAATCTCCTCATTTGACAGGGCATGAGTTACAACACCTCAGTAAAAATAGACGCAATGAAACGACTTGTAGACGCAGTAATGACAAGTTCTTGCTAAACATAAACCTACGAAATTAAGCAAAGTGTGAAGTAGAAAACTGCTACATTTGTTTTTGTTACAAACTGAACAAAAATTCATTTATTTACATTCCCTACAAAATTACATTACGTCTTCACAAGTCACAAATTTGCCCTCTAACAGTTAAATGTTATTTTTGTTGTTTCATGATACTACAGAAGTGGAATATTTCATTGGATATATAAAGGAGAATCAGAAGGGTGGCAGACTATGTAAAAAACATGAGTAAGCATACTTATAGAAGTAAGTAGTAGCATTATTGTCGTACAAATTCTACATTATACCTTTGCCATCTGGTTCTTCAGAGTTGTATGTTGTATGGTGAGTTCTAGTTCGAGGTAGGCGTTAGCGAGTTTGTACCGCATCGAAGAGAAAGCAGTCAGTCGTAAATACACGGCATGATACGTCAAGGCATCCCAATGCTAGGGGTTTGCTTTCACTTCCAGTAATTTACACATGACATAATCCGGTAATATAAAAGCAGAGTGCTTAAAGAGAAACTAGGAATCATATTCTGCTTTTAACCTGTTTGAATACTAAAATGTTGGTTTCATTCCTGCCGGTAGCTAACTCAAACTCTGGTTCATTTTCGCTTGAAATAATGCCAAATGCAACTCTATGCTTAATTAATATTTAATAATAGAATTTTAATCGCATCATAACATCTTTTATGAGCTCACGTTAGTTCGTGTGCTCATGTAACCTATTGTTCGTTCCGCTTCATTCAAAGTTCGTACGTACAGTACATTCCACCAAAAATAGTCTGTTTATCTTAATCTGTCATTCATATCATTAATGTGAATGTGAAGCCTACAAAATCACAATTTAGTTTCGAGTAGAGATTTACGATTGTTCGTTTAAATTATTAAGAGAAAGTTTTCAGGTCTGGTCTTAATTTCATCACATTAATATTCTATTGTTATTATGAAACTCTTGCTATTATTCACAAAGTGCATAGCAAAAATTTCGCAATTTCAATAGTTGTCACCCAAGCGTTTCATAAACGATTGTGCCATTTACCTCACCTCCTTAAAACTAGTAAAACATTAACCAGAGGCGTTGTTGATTACTACCGGACTGCATGATCATTATTGATTTCCTCTGTACCTATGCAAAGACTTACGAAAGCAATAATAATAATAAAAATTATAATAGTGGGAAGGTAGTATGTAGTTTCATTCTTTTTACTTATTTTACTCTTACCTCATCACAGTTATGACGAAGATGAGAAAAAATTTTCATTGTAACACGGCATGCATTGAATAGTTGAGGTACCAAATAGGGCACAATAGGGTTCACGAAAAGAAGTTAACGGCAATAAGAAATGCTTTCACTTGAGTGAATGAGGTGGTTTTGGAAGGAAATGGGAATGAAGAAGTGTTGTGGAACTATTCTTTATTTGAAAATATTGTGCAATGCTTTCCCAGTGACAGCTTTTTCCGTATGCATGTAGGTCAGTTTTAACCCGCTCAGTTGAATTTCATGCTTTACACCTCGCCCATAATAATATCAACTACTTAACCATTTACGTTTTCATTTTCTAAACAGTAGCTCACGTAATTCTCGGTTAAAATGCGCAGCCAACGGATGTACAAATTACCAATGCAATAACAGCATAATGAAAGGCCATTTCGCATTAAATGAAAACGTTCCGTACTACGTAATGTGCTAGTTTGAGGCATTTTTGCATGTAATATTATTTATATCGATGTATTGCACTGCAGCTGAAATGGAGTTTTTATAGTGAACAAATGCACAAATATTTTCGCAAGCATTCCATTTTAGCTCGTACGTAGTGGCATGGCATGCATAACTGCATAGGAATTTCCTCCTGTTGTCCACGTCGTTAAACAACATGAAATGACGTTAATGTTTTACGTTTTCAATAGGCACAAGGCTTCGTTAATATGGCGCATGTTCTGTTTATATGAAATGTATGCTCAGAACATGTTTGATACTGGCCGTCATATACATATTATATTGTTTATTATGGCTTGCCACCGTTAAAATGTACATCTAAAATTATCTATAAATATATTATATGTACATACATCCGACCGTGCTTCCAGTACCAAGAGAGCAGTCGAAAGTCGAAGAAAGCGAGCAGAGTGCCGAGCAGGATTACTTCTGTCGAACAGAAAAGGGAGACATTGTGCTGTTACGGTTTTGCTTTTAGCTTTGAGTTCCCAGAGTTCCAAACGGCAAATAAATACATGAAAAGCTTCCAACTCCGTCGCTGTATATATGGACGGGTATGTTCAACGGTTTGCTTATGTTGCAATTTTTGGAACTGTGAGGTAGTTCATAGTTCGGAGTGCGTACTGACTGGTGCTACACTGGAGATACCTATACACTAACTCAAGGAACGAAAATTATTCTTTTAGTTTCTCAAAATATTCCTTTCATTCCGTCGCTGACGGTGCTCGAGAGTGCAACACAGGAGTATTTACAAACGTACGTAAAGCAGGAAAGTGACGTGAGCATTGTTACAATTTTTAAAGAAACTGTTTTAAGTGATATTAAACAAGATTGAAGTCTAAAGAAAATATTTACAAAATTCTGAAAAGTAATTGTAAAAAGTACTTTTAGAAATATTTTCGTGGTGCGATAAGAGCGTAGAAAGATCTGGAAAAAGGAAGTGTTTATTGAGCGACATCATTTTGTTACCTGATTACCTAAAAGGTTTGTTAAAAATAAATACGCTTTTCTGTTTAATGTAAATATTTACCGTTGATCTATATAATTCATTGTGCAACCTGGTACAAACATTCATAAAAAATAATACTGCGTTGAAAAAGGGCACCTTAAAATCTATTTAAATTTTTGCGTGGAATTTATTGCGTAGGATACAGAAAAAGTTGAGCTGGAAATGTGCGATTGAGGTGTCTGGTTAGCTTGTATTATTGAGTCATCATTGCACACACATAGTCATATGTATAGTACGCAATTATTCTATCGATATCATATTACAGACATACACAAACAGAAAAGTGATAGCAAGTTACGACGAGGACGTTTTGGTGAGTTGTGTGGGATCGTATATTTTGTGTGAAAGTACACGTCAAACACCACGCCACTGCACTGCACTCTTCATAAATACACGTATATCGTCATCACGCCACCGACAAACCGAGGAAGTTCAGTTAAAATTAAGGTTAAACATTTTCTTGCCAAGTTTACTTCTGGTTCGTATCGTAAGCGTTTTTTTGTCCCGTCAAACATGTATGTACTACTATGTATGTACATTTATAAGTAAAGCATCCGCTGACTTACCGAATAAATAGCTATGATTTTTGCATGTGGGAACAAGCCGGGTACACACCTCTTTCTGCAATTTTTTCGTATACCGAGCCTTGTATGGAACATAACATCTCTTTTTCTTACAACATTAAAAAAAAAGTAAACACACGTTAGGGATAAGCTAGTCTTAAACTAAAATTAGCTGTCGAAAAAATCTTTTTTTTTTGCATTAACTAATTTTGCACTCCTTAATAGGTAGTCTATTTGTATCGTGTAGATGAACTTTAATTAAATTGATGAATTACCCAACTACTTTAAAAGCGGAAATTATTAGATCCAATAAGTAGTTTTAAGCAATGTTTCCGCTACTTCATGAAATGGCAGCATTTCGGAGTAAAATCATAGGTACCTCAAATAAATTTAAAGAAGTTTCAAGAAGACATTAAGAAAATATTATCGTGTTTTTAACATTGGTATACATTTTAACATCTATTGTAGCAAGTTAGATATGAATTAGTGCATGGTAATATTATAACTATAGCAATGAGCTTCTTTCTTGATGGGGTTTTCCTGGAAACAATAAAGTCTATTTAGGGCGAACGAAACGAGTAATTATTTAAACGGCGACCATTCGTATAATAGGATTTCGTTCATGTTTGTCAAATGAAGTCGTTTATTTATCAAAACCCAAGTTTTCTCAGATGTCTGCAGTACTGCAGCGTTCAACATGGAGGCATTTCATGTCACCATTATTAAATCATCATGATCAAGCCTTCATGTACCTTCACGATTCCTATTTCCAATCCAATAAGTTGAGTTAAGAAGAAGGAGTGTTGGCTGATGTAAACGAAACCCACGTGCAAACGAGATAAACATATTGATTGCAAGAAAGCACTTGCATTCATGTAGCACTTAATTTCATCGCAGCTTCAGAATAGGGTTTATTTCATTTTCTACTCAAAAATATTATAGTAGGAATTGCGAAGATGTCTGACTCCAAAAAAGAGTCTGAAAAAGCATTATAATAATATCCTTGCCCTTGCTATTTTGCCTGAGACGCTTACGCATAAATAGTACTACTGACATGAAATAAATATGTACGTGCAAACAAATTCTTTCTTCTGATGATGATGGTTCGTTTGAGGTTGTGTGTGCTGTCTATTTTTATTTTTCGTCAAAGGGCGACCAGTAGAATTTTGCAACTTTCAAAGAATGAGCTCCTTTGTATGACTGTCTCGTGTTTTTAGAAGATGTAAACATGAGAATTCTGAGCGCAAACAGCCAGCAGTAAAAGTTGAGATGTTGTAGCTACTACTGTCTAGAAAATATTTCTTCAATGAGGTACATTATTGAGATGAGATAAGAATATGTACATACCTACTCAAGTGGAGTCAAATATTCCTCAATTCACATTGACAGACATTTGTTCCGCAGACATGTGTTTTCACTATTTATTAAGTATTAGTTTAAACTAGGTAGTAAATAAGCGTGATGGCTTACCCAGGCTCAATGAAAATGCCAACTAATCACGAATCAGGATATTTGTGCGTTTCTCTGGTAGACATAAAAAAATTAAGGCAACAAGGGATTCTGTTGTATTTTATTTTGGCTTGTTCTGAGGTTGGGTTATTGCTGTCCTTACATGTGCTTCATAAGCAGTCGGAAATCATGATGTCAATACATATGCTAAAAAATAACAAACGCCATTTCTCAAAATTGATCGTACGATGGTTCCGTTGAGCTTCTGTTATCCCTAAGTTTTTTTGTTGATCAACAACACAGGCTTGTACCAAATCCATCTATTATTATGTTTATGTTATGAGTAGATCCCATCCAACCACCAGGAGAAAAAGGAAATCTAGACATACGAATGTAAAGCACACCGACGCTACGCAGTGCATGTCGTCAGACATACTTCGAATCGTAATGTCAAGGTTTTCTTTTCATTTTTTCGCATCAGTTACTTCCTTCGTCGTATGATGTGATTCATGTATAATATACGTTTGTGTATAAATCTTATATAATCTAGAGTTCTCCTGTCTGCTCTTATGATGAATACTGGAAGGTTTTTGAAAAACTGACCTCCGATTGTGTGTTTTTTTATTATTTCAGTCAAGGTCAATTTCAAGTTGTGGCAAGCATGCGTGAAAGCAGCCAGGAATAAGATCCTGTCAAGGGAAAAGGGATAGAAAGCCGATTTCCTACTTTCATCTACTTTTGCAAAAAAACATTGGTATACATACATACATACATACACACAACTATTGAATGAGAAACGTTATATGTGTCAAGTGCACGAATTATTTAATGTGTTGATGGTATTCGAAGTGGCAATCTCATTCAAGAGTAGAGGAATTTGATAACTCAAATAGATCACAAGACTAACTGATATAAAAACATTTCATTTATATTCTGCTGAGTACCTACCCATATGACATAGATGTACGCATAAGCTTACTATAGCAATGTGAACGTATGTGGTTATGGACATACCTATTCTAAATCTATATGACACGTTTGAATAATTTTGTGCCTGTGGTCAGTATAACATTTCGTGCATGAGTTATATGTACACATTATTTATCGTCTCAATCGCGTCTCTTCAGTACTAATTTTTTCACCTGTATTTTACGTACACACACATAATATAACTACCTTCATCATTCCTGCAAACAAAAGTTTAGCTTCAGTTAAGGTAAGTCGGAATCTTTTCCTTTCCATGATTTTTGTTTAATGTGATGGTGATGACTTTTATGGCAATCGGCAATTCATAACGAGTGAGTAGCTTTGTTTTTTCAAGTTTCATGCAAACTTTTGTCCGCTCTGAAAAAAGCGTTCACTAGCCTCCGAGTTTTGAACTTAAGTACGCTTGACGTGGAGTGTTTTACATTATGACGCTCACACTAAAAAGGACGTATTTAGCTGTTAATTGAATATCATCCAATATCACTGTACGGTATTGTATATAGTTAGCCAGAAACGCTACATTATCGTAGGAGCAATTAGTTTAAAAGTAAAAGTTGTAAATACTCCCTACATTGTGGCTTAATTACTTGTTATTAATAGTTGTGGTAGGTATGTACTCTTATTTTCCTGCAAGTATATCATGCTACTGATATTATACAAACTTTAGAATGACTCAAGTCATATAATGAAATTTATCTCCCTTTCTATATATATATTTCCGTTCTATGGGCTAGTCATTTAATTTCGATAAGACTAGAAGTTGTGGACTAGTAAATCGTGTTTTATGTTTTTGGAACAGGAATTATGAAAGGAGGGAAGTTGGATATTTAATAGCATCATCTAAAAGCAAAGTTTCGTGTACATGCATTCACATATGAAAATACATATTAGTCTTTTCCATTAACTTTCTTGTTGTCTTCTTTTCGAGCGTTAGTTAAGCCAAAGTTCCTACTTCTACTACTAGCCCGTGTTTCACGTTTATTTTACAGTAGCATTAGACCACATGCAATAAGTTATCTTCATCTATTCCCTATTAATTATGTTGGAAACGAATATGTGCTGCCGTTTAGTAGTCGGGCCGATGGCGAAGTACTATACGATACGACGGCCAACCACAGTAATAGCAGGATAATAATATAATGAATGTGTTGCAAGTTACAATGGACGTTCGCACTTCTTCTGTGCAAAGGAGTGCTAATGGGTGCATGCACATTACCCATATCTCGCCAATGCAATGGAAACTGATTTGTCTTTGTGCTTTTCTGTATCTTGTCTATTGCTAAACTTTTTTCTAGAGAATGAGATCGACCCGACAGAAGTTGAAGCTGTTACGAGGCATCAGTCGTGCCAATGCGAACGGAGGAAACGGTCTAACCTCAAGAAAATCCAGCAGCGGCAATCATTGTAGCGGTAACCATCATCAAAGTTATCATCAAGCAAACGGGAACGCCAGTTCTACCTCTAACGGTAACGGTAGCATTAATGGTGAACTCCATAATTACCAGCAGCAACATAAGCATCTCCAAAGCAGCGCTTTGACACAGCACAACAGCCAGTTTTACAATAATTCGATTAGCACCACGCATCAAAGCACTAACAGTGTTGGTGGTGGTCGTCATCAACGCTATCACTCCAAGTCACACGGAACGACTACTATCGCCCGGTCTGGAGCTGTTCGAGCACACACCGCAACTTTTTCATCCATTGCAACACCATCCTCTCCGTCTTCATCAACATCTTCTAATCCTGCAAGTGAAGTAGAGCCATTTGACATTGGCACAGAAAATTCCACTCTTCACGAAAGTGAATCTGTTGGCAAGGGGCATGCAGATACTGCGGCAGTCGACGCACCACAAAGTAATCCTTTGATTTCTCCTCCAAATAATATTGGCCTAGGTCATCCACATCGACAGTGGACACAATTTTTGGCTACTAACATGGACTGTACTGGACTTAATTCCGACATTCGCGAAAAGGCGTTCGGAATATGTAGGGACTATCTTCATGGAGCTTGGAAACAGATTGACTCTAAAGACTTGATTATAAAGAGAGTCAGGTAAGTTCTGCCGTTAATATTTTTTCTTTACACATAAACCCGGCATAGTGGCTACTGTATTACAAATAATATTTGTCATTCATGCGATGCGTCATTGTATTCTCAAAGCATACCTTTTGTTAAACAAAGTATCAATATAAAACAGGAACTCTTTTCACACCGACTATGTATATGGAATTTTACACCAATTTACATGCATTCAAACTATGCACCTTGAGACCATCAAATACTGAAATTTTTGCTTGTCAATTCGTGGCGTGAGTACTGCACTTAGGTATTTTATATTTGTTCATTGTGCATGTGCACACTTCAGAAACGAATGTACTTTCCAGGTTGATAGCAATCGACATATCATATGGACAAAAAGACACCATGATAGAAGTCATGTGCAGGACACGAATCGTTTTTAATACCTTTGGCTTAAGTCTGGCTACTAGTATTATATGCATTTATATTGTATATCTACCAAAACCAAAGTTTTGATACGATAAGCTCTTATCAACCGCAATCCTCCTTCCATCATATCGTAATCTTTGTATCATGTTCAGCATCAAATTCAAAGGGAATGCTAACCTCACGCTTTGTGGGCTCACGGTTCCAACAAAAATACACTTAGCTCGCTATAATGTACTACATAGCCGTTTGCTGATACTACTTATTTGTATTGCATTTGTACTTTACTATATAGTCCGTAATTTCTGTAGGAAAAGTTTATAAGGCAAACATATACATAATAGAGATTACTAAAGGAAATCGTAACTATTGTTCAGTCTCAACTAAGCATTCTCATTCATTAGCACATTTTCAATGAGAATCCAATGAGCTTACGTTGCTAAATACTTTTTTATCCACTGGCAATACCGGACCGTGCTCAGCGTCCACATCCGTAGGAGTGGATAAAATATTTGTATTCGAGGTATTTGACAAAATGTTTGCTAATAACTACTTATCCACTGCCCAGATACTTCGTCAACAATAATTACCAAAAACATAATTTTGATTTCCATGAGCTTTTATCGAATTTCTTTGCTGCTACTTTCTACATATTGCTTCCAATTTTATTTGGGCTAATTAACTTTGCAGACAGCTGCAACTGACGTGATTTAAAATTATCTACTCATGTTCATACTGGCGACATTTGAGACCTTTTGATGAAAATATTGAATCGAGTTGAAATCTTTAGTGTCCTTTCCATAACGAAATACTCAGAGATTGTCTTTCTTATGCGGGGACACTACTACTATTTAGTAATATTATGCTACTCAACTCTTAAGACGAAGGAATGAGTCACATTTATATGGTTAGTATCACATTGGGTTCATGTAAAAGATTAGGCTAATTGTGATACAGATATGTAATGTGATAGAATTTCAAATGGACGACCATTTCGGAAGTCATAACTTTGAACTACACATTAAGTTTTTTGTTGCAATTTTCTTTATTATATTTGCTCAGAACCACTAATGAGCTCTAATGAGAAACTCAGTTTTCGAAGTGTTTCTGACTCATTTTAAACACTTTATCATACACATAACCCATAGATTAAACGATAAATGTTAGTATTTCTTATAATTCATAATATGTATTCAAAAATGAGCATATTTACTTATGTATGAATTACATTTGTATTCTGTTTTAATAGTGTTGTTCTGGTTTGTATTTAAAATTACAATATCATGGCATGTGCTACCATGGACAAAAATAGCATACACCTGCCGTCTCGTTAAAGATTATGCAGTGACATTGGTTATTATTTAAGATTTTTTTATTGCTCTGGCATTGCCTCTTACTCCATCACCCATTTCTTAATGCGTATTTAGTGACGCAGAGTAAAAATTAATGCCCATTTATTCTCAGAAATCACTTGTTGCCGAGGAACAGTCGTTTATTGTTAAGTTTATAGATGTGGGTTTAGGTTTAACTATAAAATAATATTGAATTGTTCAAGAAAAAGGGCCACAAGAGCGTGCAAAACATTTCTTTTTGACGTTCTGACGAGAGTAATTCGAATACATTGTAAGAAATATAGGAAAATGGAATTGGAATTTAAAATTACCTAAAAAACGCTTCTTACCATTTTTTAAAACGATTTGAACATGAGACTGATGTTTTGTATTTTTAAAGCTATTGATAGACAGAATGTAGTTCCTGCTTATGCTGCATAACTGTAGCTCGACTGAATAATCAAGTATTATGTTTGACAAGGTAATCTCAGTTTGAATTTAAATTCATGATAACGAAAATTTTACCTTTGGAATCTAGGTTAAAAATTAAAAGACGTAGACGGTTTAGAAGTCCAGGTATTTCGTTTGGATTTTGTATCATCACCTTTCACAGTAAACACATCAATTTACGTACTCCACTTGTAAAGTTGATGGATACTTAACTGTCTATCCATCGTATAGACACTTGCCTAACTATCATATATTCATCGTCACGCCACATTATCTGAAATAAGTGGCTCAACTTTTACTGATGTTTGGCAAAAATTAATCACCTACGATTTGATGGTCTCCGTGAAAAACAAAATATTGTCTTCTCTATTTATTACCCATTCTTTAGAGATGCTTGAATCATCAAATCGTATCAGTGGTTTCTATTTATGTTTCTCAAAGCTGAATATTGGTTTAGATATTTGTTGGGCTTCCAAGAAAACATTCATGGAATTAATAATTACTGAATGAAATGACTTGTGAAACAATTGCGATGATAAGTGATAAAAACAACTCATAAAGTCAGCACTATTATTGCATATATTTCATACATACTAGTACTCATATATAGACTAGTACTGATACTAGTATGGTACTCATTGAGCTTTTGTCGTTGTAGAGCCTCATTTCTAAATAGGTACTTGCTTGTATTGCATTTCCAAGTTTTCGCATTGTTTCAAATTCAAACAGATGCAAAACTTCATCTCCAGTTTTCTAATGAAAATTTTATGTAAAATTCTTCTAAATTTTTATTGTTTTAAGAAGCGAAAATGGTTACTATTTCATGGAACATATGCTTAAGTTGTTATTCATTGTCATTTAATATAAACCAAGAGTTATTAATATCCTTTATGTATGACTTAAACTAGTCATTATTGTACCGGCTAAATCAAACTCGTAAGATCAGTTTTAGGGAAAAACTGGGACTATCCTAATTATAAAGAAATGATGAGAGCATACTCATCTCATATCTGACTTTTACCAGAATAATATATATGTCTAAGTTTAAATGTTGGCACTGGATCATGATCACATTTTCATGTTTCATACAGGTTTTGGAGCGTGGTCTCAATCTTTCCAAAATCTCAATTGCAATCTGATTTCAGATTTTTACATGTGCTATTTTTGAATATTCATAGCATATAAGTTATTGGGAGGCAGGTGGCCAATAATGTAATAGGAATAGGAGAGCATTGTAACTATCACATTAATTTCGCTTATGTAAGTTTATGAATTCACATGGCCCGTTAAAGGAATAATCGTGACTTATTTTTGCTCCAATTTATTAATGTTTAAGGTAGTGCCAGGCATGGGGCAATATGCTACTGTTCACAGATACAATTCTTGCTCCAGTTGCTTTGAGTAACTTTTCACGCTTTCATTGTCGTGGGAAGATGACACAATTAGAAAGGCTTCAGTAGCCAAATATTGTTTCAGTTTTTATGCCACTAACGAACAACGATGTCGAATTTGTAGGGTTGATAAAATACTAACGAACACACATAATATGTAGTTGTGTAGTATGTATGTTTCGTGGCATTCATAAAAACGTTGTTATACTTTCGTCTGTGTGTGTCAGTGTGTCTGAAATAATTTAGGCAAAAAGTAGGGCATTATCCATTATTAAAATACTACGCAACAGTTCAGATCCAGTGTTTCAAGAAATGGTTGATATTAAGTGAATCGAAAAGTTCCCTCAAAACAGAAGCCAGTACTCATCGTCAGTACTTCTGTAAATTATTGCACACATGTGAGCCAGTGAGACGTTGAACGCGTTGCACTTTGTTTTACATGGCTTCTAAACTACTGAAATCAGAAGGAAAATAACTGAAAACATGCAGGTATAACATAAGCAGACAACAAAATATGGCGTTGTTTTGTATACGGACAACAGGGGGAGGGCGAATGGAGGTTATATTGAAGTAAAAAAAAGCCTTTGTATATACCAAACGATTAAAACCAAAATTTTAGTTCAAAGTTGACATGTTCTAATGGAGTCGCTATTGAATTTCTATGATCAATGATGACCACTAATGAATTATGCTTATGTGACGTGGACATGACGAGATTTCAATTGGGGATTCTATTCGACCCCAAACTAGCTTTCTCCAAACATCAATACATACTGTCTTCTTGCTATTAGCTATAAAAAGGTAATTGATTGGTTGCTTGTCGAGCGAGTATTTAAATTCTGGAACTTTACGACTGGCGCCTGTAAATAATAATACTATCATTAATACCTTATTTTTTTGCATACATATTCCGGCTGAAAAACAGTACATAAAATTACGTTTGCGTCGCGACGTTTTTAGCATCATATCAATCTTCTCGTTTGATTATCTCAATCTCAATTGGACGTTTAGAGTGACTTGTACTTTTGTTCAACAGATCAAAGATTTCCCCTTTTTGTATTTTCTGTTTTATAAAATGTGAAAATAACCAACTGTTTGATAAATAATACTTTGTAAATGATTTCGTGTAAGTACTAGCAGCAGTAACGGAATTCACTTCTACTACTGCTGGTTGGTATATATTCATGGTGGCTTGGCTTTTTTTAATAACTGATTTATCACTAAAATGAGACGTATATTAATAGCTCATAAATACAGGGAAACAGTAGCAATTTGCATTTATTATTCTGCAGTACCCACCTCGATTTGACTCTATTATATTATTTAGTTGCAAAATTCATGTGCAGTTTTCATACTACTACACGTGGTGGCACCTCAGTGGTATTTAACGTCTGACCATTGTCATGCAAGATTGAAATTATGAGATCGATTATACCTTGTCTCATTCGATTCTTGTCATAAAAAAATGTACATGCTGACATGTTTTTGACATGCATGAATAAACTGGAGCATAGAACATAGAAGCACCGTTTTTGTCTTTCGTTAGTTTTGTGTGCTTCTTTTCCGTGTTGCATAAATTGCTGGACACAAAATTGAAGTCCATGTGTATGCAAATGAGAAAGCAAAAATTTAGGTAATGAACGTCGATCATTACCTAAAAATATGAATGCATTGCAATAATAATAATAATAACAGCTACATACGTGATGAAAAGTACTCACGCGATGGATGTTCCAGAATCTTTCACCTTTTCAATTTCAACCTTGGTATCACTTTGATCGAAATTGCATGCTAGCCATGTAAATTTCGTGGGACCACACTTAAAAAGTAAAACTTTTTCATGTCATCAATTATCTAATTATAAGAGATATCACATTACGTTTTATTTGTTATATAACAGATTTTCGTTTTGCTGAAAAATTCTACTTCGTTTTATGCCCTATGAAACTAAAAGATCAAAACATGGAAAACTTTTTTGGACATGACAGTTAGTTAATACACGTGATAAAGATAAAAGCATAATGTAAGTCTGTTTCTCGTTTACTGTTAGAAAATGTCACATAACTTTCTCCAGCTCTGGTGATATAGATTTTTATTTGCGGCATTTTGACTATTTTCTGCATTTACATGTCCAGGTTAGTCAGGTAGTCTTTTGAATTCGTGAGTTGTTTCCTATCTCCATATTTGATGTAGTTTCCTAACGGATGCCTAAATGACTTAAAAACATCAAAGCAGACGTTTACTTCCTGAAGCATGGAGAAAAGCTGGTAGCGTAGAAGGAAGCAAAACTAAAGGAACTAGATTTAGCCAAAACCTTCCTGTCTCTCAAGTTTATGGTAGACAGTGCAGGATGAAGAAAAAGATATAGTTAGATGATACTTGTTGTGAAGAGTAACAGTAAAAGAGATACGTATTATGACTTTTTTGCCCTTGTAACTTTGTTCCTTTCATGACATCACAGACCAAATAAAGGATGAAGCCGTAAAAACGTTACTAAGGGAGCCGTATACTTTGTGCTTATGAAGTGTACATGTACGAAATCTTTTGCTGTTTTCTTTGGTTGAATAGCCTTTTGTAGATTGGATACCCTCAAGTACCATGTTAAACAGTAAAATAGTGCGGATTCTGATGTGTACATGTACTTAACAAACCTGTCTGATGCTTCAGTAATTCTTACATTTGAAATATTGAAATCGACTAAAGATCAAGAATTAATCTTTTAGCACAAAAGTTGGCTTAGTTATTTTTTTTCCAACTGCAAGCTTTGAATCGCTTTATATTTGCAACCGAAATGCAAAAATACAATGTGTTAGTATTAGAGATTTTACGGGATTCACCGTTCTTTCCGCTCTCTAACGTTCAAGGTTTTGCGAAGGTACAATTCTTCCTACATGCTTGCATCATCATCTCCTACAAGAGTAAACGTACGTGCTAGGTGGATCGATTTTCGGTTTTTTTTGTGTGCAAAATTCCGTATCAGAAGAGAGTATATGTGCTTGCAATTCTAAAGACTTCGTTACGAATTTGCAGTGAGTGCAGCTTGTGAGCTTACTATCTCTAGCAGATTGGAGAAAATGTTGCGAATTTTTGTATACGTATCATTTGTACATTCTTATAGCAGATGCTTCTGTCTATGCAAATAAGGTGTGATATTTTAATGCATCTCTTGCCACAATCATGAACTAAAGGTATAAGTAGTACTCCATGAAAGGGTACGAAATAATATAAGCAAAACTCTTCACTTCACAGCATGTTCTTCACGGTTATTTTCTGTATCCTTTGCGGCAAAGGCGTGCCAATATTGGAATCTTTTGCTAAATCTGCTTTCTTTTCTGTTACTCTATGGAGAAGTCTGCTTAGTGTGCTGTCACAGCACACTGGCAAATTTATCATGTAAAAAGTGTCAGGACAAATGGACTTTTCAAACTTTTCCATATCTGATTCAACAATAATTGGTTCAAGAACCACTTATAGTAAAATGACTCCCTGATCCTATCGCTGTAGTAATTCAGGAGGTCGTGCCCAAAATTGCATATATGAAAATTAAAAAATGATATTGGATATTACCCATATTTTAGATTTATTAAAATCAGTAATCCTTGCCTGGTTGCCAATGCAATAATATGGCACAAAACCGCTTACAATTTTTTGTAATGCAAACTAAATTGTAGGCGCCCTGAAAATTCCGTCATAACAAGCGTTCAAATTCAAATCAAATTAGCCCTTTAAAGTGTCATACAAAAATAATAGAAAACTGACTCGATGCATACGTTTTTCTATTTAAAATGCTTTTGAATAAACAAATTTGGTTATTTTTAAGGAAAATAAGCTTCAAATTTATGAAACGGGACTGGAATGGTGAACATTATCTCACCCCCGTCTTCTCAGCGATCAAGCAAAAGTGTGGGGTTTTAGCCAAGGACTTACGAGGGTGGTCCCCTTCCCACACTGCTATGAACCGTCATTGAAGAAAGGAACTTGTATGTTAAAACGTTTTGAAATTCAGAAGTCGGTTTGTCATGCCACTTTTTATATGGCATATTTTTAACGTGCTATGTCACTGTTTCTTTTTACTGAATATTTGAATATTAGTTCTCTGCTTTCCGAGATGTTAAGTATATGTGGATATATTTTTTCCCAACTAGAGTTCCGAGTTCAGAATCCCTTCAGTTGTCTGTTCTCTTGTTATCATCATTTTTTGACGCAGCAAATTGAGTGTTTACTTTCAAATTACCATGTTTAAATTGATCTGCCACTTTCAGCGTTCATGCTGTTAACAAGGTTGATTTTCCTCGTTCTCGTTAACATTTCTCTGGCTATGTTTCCTTCTTATTTCACCTTATTTTACAGAGGTTTAGAAAAATGCACTGTCTTTCCTCAAATTCAGTATATTATGCGTGTCTTGAGCAAAACAGAGAAATCACGAGTTCAATAATTTCATTGAAGGTTACCTTTCTATTTAGCTATTTCTCTTCCAAATAGCAGCATAAAATGTCAAGGCAAGGTTGAATTTCACAGGCCAATGCACGTCTGCTCACACTTGACTGGTATGACATGATAAATGAAGTTGTCAATGCAAATAAAACTACATGTTCCAGTGTCGCTTTGCTTACCAAAAACAGTGAGGAATGAAGCGAAACAGAAACGAAGGCGACTTGGTAATGAACCGTAGCACGACCAGTGACTTGGACATTGCATGCTACTACTACCTACTCGCATCGATTTTTCGTTGATTGGCACTATAAAATTCTCCCGTCACAGGAGTAAGCTACGGAATTCTGATTTAACGAAACATGAACTCTTTGAACATGAAACTTTCACGCAGTATGTTTGACAAAGGTTATATGTTAGTTATAAAAGCTAGCGATTAAATATGATGAAAAGCTAAAGAATGTGTCAACGCATACCACAACAACGACTAAGAGTTAAGACTAAGGCTGACTTTGAGAATGCAAAAAACAGCGCATGCGGATATGAACTAAAATGTTACTCATGTAAATTGAATAATACATTTTGAGGTTTAAAATAGTACGTAAAATGTGTAGACCGCGGTGTTTTTACTGTGTATTTATGAGTAATTTCCTTTTGTTTTTTCAGTGGGGGTTTGAGTAATTGGTTGTATCATTGCTCGCTACCCTTGTCCTTGACTCCGCAGCACAACGAGCCAACCCAAGTTCTGCTAAGATTTTACGGACAGGTAAATTCATATTAAATTCTTGGCTCAAGCTGACAGCCAATCTCAATTCGCAAATACTTTCACTAGTTTACCAGGAATCTTTTCGCAGTCACGGAATAAAATATTTGCAATATTTGCATTCATAATAATAAATGCTAAAAATGGTTTGTTTCAGGTACATGGAGAAGGAGCCTTGGAATCGTTGATCACTGAATCCGTAATTTTTACATTACTCTCAGAACGCAAGCTTGGACCTAGACTCTATGGCGTGTTTCCTGGAGGCCGTGTTGAGGAATTCATTCCGGTAAGCGTATTCCCTCAACTTCTGAGCGATTTTGTGGCGTAGTAGAAAATATAAATGAATAAATGTAATATGTATTTTGATGTTTGTTTTATACATGAATAACTTGTGAACAGAATACATGTGTATAATCAATAATTTATAGGCACGACCATTACAGACTGTGGAATTGCGTGACCCTGAACTTAGCTTACTGATTGCTCAAAAAACAGCCCAAATCCATGGGTTGAATATTCCTATTAGTAAAGAACCATCTTGGTTATGGGGGACCATGGACAGGTAAATTCTCATGATTTAGATGCAAATGCAAAATATTATGTGGCAAAATTCGAATTTGATTTTTAACAATGCAAGTGTTGTAAATTCAAGGTGGATGGCCAATGTTCGTGAATGCTTCATGAAGGCACCATCGATGAATGATTGCAAACCTGAGATTCTGCAGAAACTGATTGATTATAACTTGGAGGCGGAGTTGGAGTGGCTCAAGTAAGTAATTTTCCTTTTACCCAAGTGCATATGCGTCAAGGAAAATGTCCATTTGACCTGTTATGAATTTCAGTTGATGTTAATGTGAGGAAACCTCTGTGTAGTACATGCTTAATGTAACCGGTTTTCTCATGAGGGGGTATTCACTTTATTTACGCGAAGGTACCTAGATATCAGGGAATGAGTGTATTAATTTCCGTACAATTTGTCATGATGCATGTGTATTTTTAAATGTCCTCTTAAAAGGGAGTTTCTACCTAAAGTGAACAGTCCCGTAGTGTTTGCGCACAACGACCTCCAGGAAGGAAACATTTTGATCCGACCAGAGTACGAGACCCCGGATGACAAGCTTGCCCTCATTGACTTTGAGTACTGCTCGTACAACTACAGGGGATTCGATTTGGCAAATCACTTCTGTGAGTGGAGCTACAATTATAACGTGGAGAATTACCCCAACTTTGCATTCACTCCTGATGACCTTCCATCTCCAGAAGAAAAGGTATGTTCTGCACACCAGAATGTGACGGTCTTGATTTCCCCCTGAACAGTATACATTACCTCATGAACCAGATGTAACCCAAAACCTTGGATTAACTTTTTCAGATGCGGTTCATTCGTCGTTATGTCCAAGTTCTTCGGGAGGAGTATCGAATGAACTTTGCAGATGCGGATGACGAGTTTCTTCAAACATCTGCGCTCTTTGATGAGGAACACATTGTGAAAGAAGTTGAAGCTTTCAAATTGGCATCCCATTTCTTCTGGAGTCTTTGGGCCATAGTCAATGCACAAGTTTCTAAAATTCCATTTGGCTATTGGGTACGCAGTAAAGTATTAGTCAATATTTTGTTCAATACAGTAGCATCGATATTTCTAAGAAATTTAATTTGAATATTTTATTTGCTTTCCAGGAATATGGTCTCTGTCGCTTAGAAACATATTTTATTTTGAAAAAGACATTCGTTTAAACGACGGTGCTTCGGGAAAAAATAAGAAAAAAGTATTGTGAAGGCAAATATGCTATTTTTTGTTAAGAATGCTAATTGGGATTCTCGCTGAAACGTGCTATCTTCGTACTTATCATTCAGGAGGGAGGAACGTGAATCGACTGTGGATATTTTGGAACCTTGATTAATTCTTACTGACACGAAGCAACCGTGATATATGTAGAGCAACTTAATCCCAAATAATGCTTTAAATGTAGTGATGTAGCATTCTTAAGACGGATATGTTATTAGCACATAAAGTAATTGCGAGAAAGTACATAGATTAAAACATACCTTCATCAATTAATCTGAGTCGCTATAAGTATTCTCGTAAATTATCGTAAAGACTGGAAATGGAAGAAAGGGAAACAATGTCTCTTCTCTCTCTCTCATTTTATCTAGTGAACGATATCACGCGAGTATTTTTTAATTACGCACTTTTTGTTTACTCTTCCTAGAAATTAAGTTTGAAATCATTCTCCCTATCCTTTACTATAGTGCAATATTTATAAGGTATTTTTAAGTTTACTTTTTTTGTAAAGGGAACAGTATTCCTAAGTATCAAGTATCAGTTCTCAACAGATTTTAAACACACAATTATTTCTTCAAACAGGTATTCTATAAATGATGTAACCATTTATTTTTGAAGTAAATTATTTTAGAAGCTTCAATTATTTTGATGAACTTTTTATTTTGTATTTATTAATTGTTTTGCCATGAAAATTAAATTAAACTCATATAGCTAAAGGGATATTCCTAGTTGGCATCTTACCTTCCGATGTTACAACCTAACTTTGATGATCAATTGAAAACATAGTACTGGAATTTTCGTGGTCAATGTAACAATGACGAATCTACCAAATGGGGAGAGGAAGATGTCGCATCGAATATCCTTTGCTTACACAATCAGTTATTCTTATTCATTAACGGATATTTGACAAGTCACAGTATTTCCTAGATCCATTTAGATGAAGGAATACTTCGTACACAATTTAAATTCTCACTAAAAGAAATCAGAGGCTCTCAAAAACTTTTTCGTTATTTATTTTGCAGCACCAATACGTATGACATTCCCATATTATAAGAATATGAATGGTATATATACCACTTCCCAATAACAAAAATAACCAAAGTCAGTATGCATGTAAAACACGTTGTTAAAATTGATTTCCAGTCACTGACTTTTAAAACAAAAGAATGTATCTCTACATTCTTATGATGCATGAGCATACCTCAACCGTCACCTAATATCTAATAAACAAACACTAATAAAAATTGTGTACTTATAAATGTATTCAAAACAATTTGATCTAATTTGAGAAATATCACAAATAATACCCATTTTACAATCATTCCCATTTCCCATCATATCTGGAAAACTGTGAATTTAGTGAGTTCATTGTTTTTCTTTCCAATTTTATATAGATTCTAAATTCCGTTTGACTCTTGACTGAAGATGAATATCCAATAGATAACTAACCACTTAGGTCTTAGAAAACAAATACAGTCAAGCCCCAGGTCCTTAATAAAATAAATCATTGGATTTCAATTCTTCATGTGATTATGTAATGAACCTCATATCGAAATTCTCAGGTTCGAATGATCTAGAATAAACAATTCCACAAAATTTATATCTGAGTTTCCAAAAAACAAAAATAAACTGACGGTTTTATACACATGTTAATGATGAGCTGTCTAATAGTAGAGTAGCTACATGTTAGATTAATATCCATAAAGTTACAAGTAACGTAGACCTATAAACATAATGCAACGACAGCTCTCATACTTTACAAACTTTACTGTTGTTACCACTTGATTGTTATGATCCTTCACGACCGCATGATTGGGAACAAACTTTGTACAATTTTTAATGTTGACAATTTGAAACATTATCGAAGTATTATTAGAATACAAATTCATTACTTTATTTGCATGAGCTTTAAAACTTTGATTTAACCGGTTGTAAAAGATGTTTATTTTTTTTCTCTACATGACGAAATAATTATGAGTTAAGAAACTACAAAATGTCAACGTGAATATAGTTATGAAACGTTTAAAATTTGAATATCAAAAATTTGCAAAAATTCTGTCTCAAAACAGTTCAAGTCAGGATGTGAAATCTCATAAATCCAAATCGAGTATCATCCCGTCCAAAATCCCTTACATTGTCAGTTTGTTACGTTTTAAAAGATTATTTTCAAAATCAGGTATCAGGTTTAGTCTAGCTCATGTTATTATTGGTGATTGTCATATCAAATATAGGTAATGTACAACTACTGTAGTTGATCTGACAACATTTCCAAAAATGTCCTTTCCAACTAAGTGTAAGATATTCCAGAATTTTAGAGGTTGAACCAGTCAAGCATGGATACTGAAATCAGTATGAAAATGCTGCTTTATATTTATTTTAGTGGCCGTCAAACAGAAAATATCAAATCGGCAGTTTTAGTGTCTTAAAGGCTGTCAAAGTTATAAACTTGTCTCATTTAAAACTGGGAGAGGAATTCTGGTTTTCCTACAAGTCTCGAGATCTAAAGAAGCAATGAAGAATGTAAAGCATTCACCCAAAAGATGCTGTACAAACACAACCAATGAAGTCTACCCTTTAAGGCAAGATTTTGAGAGCTCAGTCCAACCCAGATATAAAAATAATGATTATCTCTCTAGACCTTACTCCACTGGTTGTATATATTTATATAGCCGTTGTTATAACTAATCAGTGAAAAGTGACTGTAAATGAAAGAAAAAGACTGGCAATTTATGATTTGAGAATCAAATATAAATATGTACTTATCCAGATCCCAGAAGACAGAAAGATTATTATAAAGTATAATAGTATAAGCATATCTGCGAAGACTTAGAATAGTATAGCTGAATTTATTAGCCTCTCTCTGCTATCATATAAATTGCACTACAAAATTCGCAAAAAAAATATTCAAGTAAACCGACAAACACTATTATTCAGTACGATATATACTATCAAGGTTCATACATTATATGATATGATTGCATAATAAATTATAAATATCCTTATTATTTTGGCATAAAATTTGAAGATATCCATGTTAAAATTGAAATTTCTTTTCTTCGAACAAGCACCACACACAAAGCCAAAAATTTCCCAGCATTTTTTTGCCTCTCATTATTTTGAAGCATGTATGAATCGCAAATTAAGTTCGAGATGTTATTCAATTAGGAAGCTAGTTGATTAAACTGTAATGTTGTAATATCCAAAAATACCATCGCACAAGGAAAAGTTACTTGAGGACAATATCAAAGTCAAAAGTTTAACCATAAACCAGAGTTTATTTGCTTTTGCCTCATAAAACTCACTCAGTCTTGCGTAACATTCATAATATTATGTCCATAAATATTATACTAAAAATATTTAAAGTTTAATAGCGTTAATATGTTACCTCGTAGAATTAAGTATATAAGAATTCCCTTCCGTTAATTTAATAGCGTTGTTCGTTGCTACAAATGTGTTATGCAAGCTATAATTACTTGACGCATTTTCGATTTATAAGATACATAGCTACTACTGTGAAAACTGTGGACAACTTTTATGTAACAAGTAATCATGGCATCGTAAAGTAATTGATATCTGACAACAGTATCATTAATGTAACTGAATTTTGAATGACATTGCGGTGTTGGCACTGCTGCAGTTCAAAATGCGAAAATCACTCAATGTGTCTAATAAAGTGTACCTGTCACTAATACCACTGTACTACTGTAACTAATTTATATAGTCAGATTTGAACTTGAGACTCCGGCTCGTCAAATTTTAATAAGGAATTCATCATGCACTGTTGTTAACTGTAGCTAATTTATGCACATGACTAATGTACGCGAACTTGTTACGTGAAATTTTAATGCAATAAAAAAATTGAAAAATCTTAATAAATGCAAAAGTTTGATTTTGTGTATAAATTTATTACACACGTTAACGAATTGATGCAAACTTTTTGACCGGGTAATCCCCGCACCCAAACCCAAATAATAAGAGTTGCACAAAATCTCTTTTTATTACAGGTAAGAACATTGAATCATGTCTTAATTAGTCATGTAGTTCCAATACGACCGGATTCGCAAGTTTGCTCAAAATTACACCCAACGTCTTTCGACGATTAGTTGACAAGCACAAAGCTTAAAAGAATTGCAAAACTTATTTGTACACTGATGCGGAGTTTTGATGTTTGCTACACCAGATCCTACTGGTTTTAACGTTTTCTCACGACTTGCGTATACACGACGGGAAGATACATATGTAGCTGCTTCTTCAAATCTTCTAAAGTATACGCATAATATTTCATCATTGCTCATTATATTTCTTGCAATGATATGTAAACTGCAAAGAATTCTATAAATTATTAATATATTTATACATAATAATTAGTTGTCATCATCTTCATAAAACTGGGCAGGTAGTCAACTAAATCTTATTCCCGGACCTGATTTTTTATAAGTCGGATATAGATAAACAGAATATATCCGACAACATTTATGATAAACAGAAGAAAAGCTTTTAGAGAAGAAGGGAAGACCCACTAAAACCACTATCAACTAAATGAATGAGCAGACGCATGGGTGACGCAAAGGAATTGCCACGCATGAGCAGCTTACAAGGATGCCACGCTTATTATGAAAGCGTCCATCTAATGTCCAAAGAAAGAAAATAAAAATACCATCACATCACCACACGCTTACCAAACTCATTTCGTCTAGGCTGAATTTTTTTGCAGCAAACCTGAAGTTACTTGACCATTTTATTATGCATACCTTTTCTGCTAAAAAAAATGCCACACGCTCTTACCCTCCTCCAATGTCTGCTCGAATTTCAAAGATTTTTCTTGGAATTGAACAAAGACTAGAGTACATACATACTTGACTTAAAATGAAGATTCATGGCTCGTTCGACATCAATGTGAAACTTCAATTCAAATAATACTATGATACTTGCGCTTCTTCATCTAGACTCTGCACGATTGTCAATCTAGCTGTAATGTAAAGCAAAATTTAGACAAGCCTTACTATTCGACGTTGCGTTGTTTGTAAGATAAATCAAAAGAATAAGCTAAACAGAAAATATGTAAACAAGAAGTACGAATAGTACGATGTATAATATGAATGTATAAATATGCACACAACGGCGACAACAATATTACGTAAACATACTGTTTTAATAGGCAAGGCCAACCAGGATGTGGTTTTAGAAATACACAAACAATGTTAAGCAGTGATAATATTCCTATGTTGCAGCTACCTACCTATTAAACAATGACTAGAAAAATTACCCACCGATTGTACACACAAGTCTTGGAGACGCTCATATCTCTTACATTGCTGTAGTAGTACTATAGTGACTAATATTGTCATTATTTGTACATTTTTACCTCCCGTTGGGCTCTGGCTACTCATTTTTGGGAAATATCAGTTGTTTTTCTACTTATGTATGCGCATGAATTTGTGAGCGTCTCCTTCACCCTCTTTTTTTTTACGTGAACTCCTATTTTCTGTTTTTGGGAGTTAGTCTTACAACCATGTACCCACAAGTCACATTTATTTATTCGGCTGTACTGCAATCCTGTCATTTTGATTCATTAAAGCCAACTGACAAGTTTGAGGCGCGAATAGTAGTACATTCTCTCTGTACGCATACCAAATATCACCAGTTTAAGTTATGCTTTGGGTGATATACTGACGCCGATGAAATCATACTTCTTTTGAAATGAGTTCTTATTTACATAGCACGTGTATTAATTGCAAGCTATTATTCCGGTACCGGTACACTCATCTTTCATTTTTCATGCACAACAAACAATATATGAGCTGCTCTATATGCACTCATATCAGCTCATCTTTGGGTATACTTTATAGTGATCAGGAAGATGATATATATATTTTGAAAATTTAATATGCAAATTTTGACAGTCGCATGTCGGACTCATTCCTTCATTACATGTGTATGTAGATTTTGCGTGTTTTCAGCAGAAAATTAAAACATGTGTTTTTAGGCAAAAAGGAGTAAACAGTCAGTTTAAAAAAATGTTTTTTGGCAGTCTCAGCTATTTTCTGACGTCCAATGGAAATGACGTAAAAAGAATAATATTGAGAATTTTATAATAAATTGATTTGGTAAAGATAGCTGTAGTCAATAATATGAAAGTCATGGCAATATCAAAACTTTAACCTTTGGCATAAACTTGGTATAATTTTATGCTCTGCACGTTATATCTTTACACATTTTTCTATTTCTGACAATGTCGGGATGAACCTTAGGGAAATGAAAGAAGCGTGAACGCGTGAACTCATTCATGATTCAACCAAGTTTTCTCAAAACTTTTTTATTTGATGTTCTCACCGTCCACCGTCTATAGTCAAGTCAACTTAGGTTTAGACCTTTTGAGCCCCCGTGAAATCAGAAAATTTACATATGTCGTCGACATTTGTACAAATGATTGACCATGACCATGGCCTTTACAGTATTTTGCATTTTCATGAAAAAATGTACTAGTAGGATGTCAACCTGTACCAAAAAACTACTGAAAGCATCGTTTATAAACCAATGAAACGACTATTGATTACACCTTACTGCATGTTACCTCAGACCCTCGGGGGACGATATTTTGTACTTAGGTACTCATGAAACGTATTTAACCTTTTTAACCTATCGGTCATGCAGACTAAGAGACAAACAGATCTATCACATAAACTATCTAACAGTTTGAATTCTTTCAGTGGGTAACAAGTAAATCAAGTGTCGAGTGCAACATCTTTTTTTCATGAATTCAAACCACCGCACCATTTAAAAATGCAGAGAAATACAAAACCAGCGAACAGATTTATATTTCAAAGAAATTTTCCATCCTTTTCAAGTGCATTCTATTCAAGTTGAAATGTTGATCATAAAACCGTGTTTGTCTTTCCTTTCCTTTGCAGGTTTCATCCTCCTCCGCAAAAAAATATAAAAAATGCGACTTGTCGTCGCCATTTGGAACTAGCTTTTCATAACATTTTTATGAATTTTTAAAATAACATCATTACAAAGAAAGCATGATTAAGACTTTCTTACTATTTCAGACGTCAAAAGTCGGGAGGGCGTGGAATAACATTAAAACTTCTGTAAACCAGTTAGTTTTGTGCTGATGCTACGATAAAAACTCAATAAATAATTTTCGGTTCTCATTGGAATCATGAAAAGTTAGTTTTCACTGCTTTTCACAGTCGTCACGTCACCAAATGTTTTCGATTTTCCCCGTCCCCGCAAGCACGCTTAAACGCTTAATCTTTCTGCGTAATTACGTATTCTGATATTTGTAGCTCATGTTTTTCTAGTCAGCCTCAGATTTACAAGCATGCAACATTAAGGCATGTTGATCGCATCCATATTATTAAGTGAGCACACACAATCTTGAAAAACCAACAAACCTATAAGCAATCGTTGTGGTTGCCTTATTGAAGCCGTAGCATCATCTTCTTTCTTAACGTTGACGTTTGTGCCGTTGCAGAACATTAGCTGCACCTGAGTTGTTGTCGTTGTTATAGTGTCGTAAAAAGAGGTATTATAGCCATTTAAGCAATAGATGATACTCTTGCTAAAGATGCTTACCTCTGGTGTACATATTATATATATTCATGTATTCCTTTTTCATGTATGAGTTCATGCGTTAGTTTGGCCTTTACTACGTACTACATATCTTAATAATAATAATAGTAATCATCATCATCACGACTACCGCACGGATTACTTAAAGAAGCACTGACCAGCAGCATTCGATGTTCAGTTGCCTGTCTGGAACAGTCACGACAGTTACATATAAACAACACTTGAAGAAACTTCTCTAGTTTCACTAGCCACAAAAGTTGATTCACTAAAGTTAAAGAAGTTGCCTGTATCTTGCATTTTGCTCATCGTTCTTGAGATAATTTTCACACGATCGTGATATAATTTGATTTGCTTGTTGTAGCCAATCAGTTGATTATCGGTGTATCTGGAATAAATCCAAGATAATCATGACGAGTAATACAGTGTGTTCCGTTGTTATACTGCTTTCCGCAGTCTCACTTTCATTGGCCGCTGTCGGAATCGGAAGAGCCACAGTTCACGAAAGTAAGTTTTAAAAAATTTAAATAACGATAAGTTTTATTGAAGCAAAACATTGAAGTAAAAATTGGCAGGATCATGATTCCCTCCATAAGCATCGTAGATTGGGCGTGTTTGTATGAACAATTAAAACAGAGACATGGTCCATGGGAGAATGAGTTTTTAACAATAATTCTATTAACATCGACCTATTTTTCATTTTGTTACTTAATACTTACAATTATTACAACCACGTTACCTTCTTTAGCTCCAAATTTTTTTGATTAAGAATTACTGAATCTTTTTGGGGTGCAAAGTTAATAAATCTGAAAGGTGTATCAAGAAAATAAATTTTTTACAACGGACAATAGAATCGTCAGCCTCAGAAGACAGATTACATATGCATGTGGCTTTTGCATAATATTTGAATACCTACATTTTTTGTGGAATGTTAGTTCTTCTTTTAAAATCCCATATACAGAAAAAAGTCATAAATAAATAACCAGTTTTTAGCCAAACAAGAGCAGCAATGATATATTAATCGTATCATATTCAGAAATGGCATCAAAGATGTGACGTGACGTCAAGTGTAGATTCTATGAAATGATATAATTTTCTGAAACCCTTATTGTCCTGACAAAATCAACCAGCAAGATGAATAATTCGTCAAGGAGCTTGAGTATTGCGTGGCGTTTCTTGAAATCCTCTTGAATTTCACCCAACAATATAATATCATTTTATCCGCCTACTTTTTTAGCAGATGCCTCGAAAACTGAATAAGTTTACCCAGCATTTCTGCATTTTGCCTCATATGTTGCCAATTTCGCATTGCATAAATAGGCAGAAAAGGGAAAACGATTAATTCTATAAATCTCACCGAGTGACACGCTAACGGCAGGTGTGCATTGCAAAGAAACATTTCAATAAATATTACTTGAACACATAATAATTACATAGAAATTCAAATTAAATATTTACCTTTGTTTGGATTAGGCTGGCATTCTTTGTAGAACGTATTTGGACCAGTTTTTTTTCCACACAAAATAAATGCATTTCTATGGAAATAATTTTGAGTTGGAATTTATTACTAATCTGATTTGATCTTGATTCCACTCTCTGAAGTAAGGTATTATTAAGGGCCACGTCGGTATTACAATTGTAAAGGATGCAATTTTATCATTTGCAAGCATTCATTAGTGGTGCTTATGTCAGAAAGGAATGCGTGGGCTTGTCAGTGGTTATGAACGACGAAATGTCTTGAAAATGACAATTTTATGCTGTCAGCTCTATATTTATAGAATATTATGCAGCCATTCATTCACTATGCAAATTGAAAGGATGCAAGATCATTCATTGCTTATAGTTTTTCGGTGTCCATACTGTCCATGCATCACCTGCATAAATCTTTCATCCTTTCTTGATCATTATGTCCAGAGCTTCAAGTGCTGGAATGATGTATGACCGCCGGCAAGAGGCAGAGCACGAGGAGTTGTTGACGTGTTCTCATTTAATGGTGTGGGTTGTGGGTAGAGATTTACTAGCAATTCGTCACATTCTTAACGATGCGCTAAATTTGCCTTGTGACTCATTTTTTATTCTATGGTATTTCTAGTAGATCATCAAATATTAATGTATGGGCGTTTACTTGATTTCAACAGGTCATCCAAACCAGTGCTTCAATGCAAAGTCTAATTCATACTTTTCACCTGGAGAATCATGGCCAATGGAAGGAACTTGCGGCCAAGTGACGTGTGAGAAAATGTCATCCGCTGCTCAACTTATGATCTCATTCGAAACGTAAGTATAATTGTCGTATACATATTTTTACATACATGATGCCCAAATATGAGCTTACTCCTTCGAATTCATTGTCACGAGACACAAACTTATGGCAACTGGCAGCTTCTGTTGTATTAAATCCTTGTACATGCCATCGATTACTTCGTCTTGTTTGACTTCAATTACTGTCAAAATTTCAATCGATGCTCACAAGACAGAACAGTAACTTCCACATGAACTGCCTGAACTGAAAGTACTGAGATTTGATACGACAACAAATAACAAACCAACCATTATAGCCATATAGAGCCATCATAACGAAGCCATGCTGTTGTTTTTGCTTCTTCATCTTATCTTGATTATTCGCAAAACTCCACTCTATGCTGTCATTGCACTTTTCAATGAAATTGTTTACGACTACTGCTCACATTTTTTGTATGAAATGCCGACTGCTTTCATGTTCATTAACGTTTGTAAACACCACACAGCCAGAGCTCAACTTTTTTATGTTTCCGTCCTATGATTAATGTTTTGTTGAATGTCACTATAAATTATGTGCTGCAGTATTGTTATCAACATGGAATCCTTCCTGACTTTTTGGGGTTAATCTTTAACAAGTTGGTATTATAAAAGTTTCTAGCGTACAAGTTTATGAACAAACCATGACCATCTTTTTTTGCGTTAGATAAGTTTTGAGATAAGCACGACACAAAAATTGTGAAAATGGTGATCATTAGTAGCGACTCTGCGGTTTTGCTATCACTTTATCCAAAAAATTTATTCCGGCTCCCAGAATAATACATTATTAATATTAAAGACATTCAAATCATTTCGTCTAGTGATTATTATTATCTTGTTCAAATACACAAAAACGATCTCAGCAAGAAAACCAGAAAACATGTAAAGTCAAGACGCAGTCATATCCTCACTTTTCTCATCAATTAGTTATGACAGGTAGATTTTCTTGTAACCTTGACTCATGCTTAGATAGATCGCTACTATATATTAAGGGAGAAAAAATCTACAGCTACTGGTATACATTTAAAAAGAGATATTGACTAAATACAACAATAGTAGTGCATATATTTGATTACGGATTTTAAGCTTCGAATTTAAGCAAATATGCATAATAAATTGAAATTTACTTTTAAACATTCAAATCATGCAGCCATTTTTAGATACATTTCTTTCTACGCAACAACTTGTGACTTGATCTAGGACACAGGGAATTCCAACAAGAATTTATGAAAAAGTGGCGATTCTTGTTGCATCTCTTGAGATTTTCATAATAAATAGAAAATTGGAGAAATAAAGAAAACTTAACACGTCTGCATTCCACTTCAGTATTTTACTAGTCAGTCTCGTCGTATTTTTTTTTATCACACCAGTATCATTAATAATTCATCTTAAATGTTTGAAAGTCGAGAGTGCAGATGAGGCGTGCTAGGTTGAAAGTTCAAATTTTAGGAGATTGATCATCGCCAGTCAAGCAGTAGAACGAACTTACGCATTAAGAAACAGCTTTGTGGTAGAGCCACGTTCATTTATAGCTAGACACAAATTAACAATAATTATTACAGTGACTGAGTGGAACGTGTGAAAGGGAAGTCCTTTTTTGCCGTTTTTGCTATTGCCAACATAAATAAACTTTGTTTATGAATTCAAAGAACCACAATAGGATGCTTATGGCTGTTTAAGATTAAAAAATACGTTGCTGGGGATTTTTCCTTCAAAGCACGCACCACACCACATGAAGAGCTGTTTTTCTAGCTAAACTGCAATGTAATTTTAGAGAAGATGGCAGACCACAAAATAGCCATTTAAAATTTCCCATGTTAAAATAGGTACATAGCAGGTAGTATACTTGTTTGTGCGTGTGTCTGAGTAAACATGATGTCCGTTAGCTGTAATTTAATACATTATTTCTTTACATTTCATTTACGCTTTACAAGCATCTATTAATTTTTTGAGTTGTGGAAAGGAAGATAATTTGTGTTTTTGTAATTTAAGCAGCGGCATGAAAAGATGCTTTATCAGCAGCAAATGTTGTGTTAATAAGACAAAAAAGGCACATGTTATATCAGATAAGGAGGGAAACTGTTGTAAATGTTGGCACACTGAGTTCCTAAAAATTGTGAGTTTTGTGCGTATGTGAGTGAGCTCGCATAATATGCTGTGTAATTTCAATGTCAAATTTTATTTCTATCCCAACTTTCCGTACGACGTTTCATTAGTCTAGGAAGTCTTCCCGATTTAGTGATAATACCTACCTGAAACATTAAAATAATGAGAGGCTATTAAGAGGTGTCAAGTAGTAAAGAATGCAAATGAATTCTGATATTTATAATGAGTGTACATCACGCAGGCATACCATACATAGCCACACGCACATTCCTGAGATTGTTTAATGCGTGAGTAAAAATTGCAAAGTTTTTAATTCTTTCAATTTTCTGGTGACAGACAGTAGAATTGTGTAATCTGTCCTTTTGTCATTTCACCACCTGATTAAAACACCTAAGTGCAAAATATTAACTGGACAATAATCCAGTGATTAGAGTCAAACTAGTTTGTCTACATCATCTCACTGCTTGCGTTGAGGTGGTAATTACAATAGAAGATTCCCTCATTACGTGTTGTATTTATATAGCAGATATTTCATTTCTGTCATTTTACAAGTCACATGCATGTCACATTCGCAGTATGGGCTATCTGCAGAAAATATGATGTTGAGTGGCGATATATTCCTCCGAATAAGATAATCATACGGTTGGAATGATATACCTAAGTAATGATATATAATGCTGCGTTCATTAAAATGGGCAAACCCGTTTACTCTATTCTTAAAATCCTAATTATGTTTCATTTTCTGGCTACCACAAACATGTATTTTTACTTGTTTTGCTTGTGTTGAAGTAAAAAATTATGCATGACGCTGTTTAAGTACTTGTGTTATTGCTCATTACTTGTCTATTACATTCTCTGTGTTTTTTACCCAAGATATTGCATACATTCCCAGACAATATGACAAACAGAAACGGAACAAGACTCTAATATTATGCTATGCCACACACTATCAAATGTTAATTATTTATTGGATATGAAAACAACATCTACAACCGCGGTTATCCTTTCGTCATTTTTATATCCATGTCGACACATTACTGTCCATTCAAATAAAATTATAGAGACTTGTCTTAGTTCCTCAACCTACTCGTACTATAGATTCTAAAAATTTGGAATTTTTCCTCTCACTAATTCTTCATTTACTAAAATTGTTTATCCAGATAATCAAGCACTTTACAATAGCTCGAGTCGGTTTATCTTATTCGATATTTGCATTCTAAATGGGATTTGTCGTATTTTGCATTTTTTTTGGGTTTGAGGATTAAAGTAAACAGAAAATGGTAAAAATGAGCCAAGATGAGCGAAAATGACGAACCAAATTGTCTCGAAGACACGTCAGGGTGGTTGTCTAAGCTGATTACTTGACATGAGCAAACGTTTCAAGGTGCTTGCAATAATATTTATAGTCTTGGCTTGACAGTATTTATCAATTTTATCTTAAGGAGTTATAATGCTGTAAATGCTGCTATTATGGCTGTTGAAATGGAACCAGTGGCATAAATGTAGGTACGTAATTGGATAATGACGGTATAATATTAGAGATGAATTTTTGGCAGCTCTAAAATTTCCCATTATTTTCATAAAATAGTATCCTTAATAGAGTGCTTTATTCACAAAAGGCGGAATAACTGCGGAATTTTCTCTAAATTTTCAACTAATGCATGCATAATGCAGCATGTGAGTGTTGAATCCGGGTCCAGCGTCACTGTCAAGATTAATTGCAAAAGAGTTCAAGATCCATCGATTTTGCCGCACGCCATCAATTTTGTCATGCTTAAATACCCGCAACTGTGGTCTGAATAAAAACTAGCTGCATAAATAGCTTTGCATAAACTATCAGCAGAAAAGATGAACACATGGAGCAAGAACTACCTACGTATAAATTAAATCATTCTAGAATTCTGAACTGCCTTTAACCGTGTTCAGTTAATGAAGTAACTGTTACAAGTGCTAAATTCATTCTAATGAAAATGCGTATTTGATTTTGTATATTAATCGATAACAATCGATCGCAGACACATGTGTAGACAATAGTAGTTAAGTAACTCTTTTCAAACTAATTTGTTTACAAACTTGTAACCTCTTGCTGCTGACAATTAATACAATGTTTACCCAAGTTATCCATCAGCTTTAGTAGCTTTGAATGCAGATGTGGGCCGCTTTCTACGATGCTGATGATGTCAGTACATCGACTTTATCATCAATCGTGCTTGATGGTAAGAATGGCCACATCACGATCTTCAAGTCATTTTTCTGTATTTTTCATGAAAAATCGCAGAAATTCTAGTCGGTTGTGTAAACGCCATATAGACAAACAAGCTCTTGCTTGAGTAGCAAGACAGTTCACTCTAATTGATTCATTCCTTTCGGCTCAGAATTATCTGGGAGTGTAGGCTGCAAAATACGTGATTTGATAAAATAAAAGTGACGGTATAATAAATTGAATCAAATTTACTGTACTAGCGATCAAATTTTAATACGCAGTCAGTTATAAACAGGCTACTTTACGAGAATAGATAAATTGCTGTTTAATAAACCGTAAAAAATCATTTAATAGTGATTTCGAAGTATATTCATATAAATTTTGTACATTGCGAAAATATAATATTATTTTAATATAAAATAGTGACAGAATGAACGGGTTTTCAAAGCTTTGCATAGTCGACCACTTGCTGTGAGCCCATTCTATCGTCAGCAAAAGCTATCGACTAATCCATAATATATTATCTGCACTTCCATTATTTAGGATTTCCCCATAATGTACCGTGTTTTTTCTGTTGGTTTATCTTTTACTCATAAAAATGAATGGTGTGGTCGCTGCGCTTCATAAAACGAGTAACAAAAAGGAGTAGTGGTCATGCTCTTTTGATATGAGCGATTTCTGTCTAGGTGTGACTTGTAATAGCACTTAATGGGCACATGCGCAACACGATGATTATTGACCTTTGCAAAAGCTAATACACATTTTTTCGTTAAATATGATTTTTTACAGTTGTGGAGTCGCTATGGTTCAACCTCCTTGTTATGTTGTACAAGACAACTCGAAACCATACCCCGACTGTTGCAACAATGTCGTTTGCCCTGAAGAATCCAACGAAAACGAATTGTTTGCCATTTCTGGGGAGAGCCTTAACTCCAACAGCAGTGAGGAGACCTCATCACCATCCTCATCTGAGAACAATCTCGTCGGAACAGCGATGCATTTCTCTTTGGGGCGAAAAGAGGACAACTTTGTAGATCGCGATGAGCGAAATGACCTGGAGTCACTGGAGGAGCCAAGTAAAGAAGAGAGCTTTGAAATCTTTCAGCCAAGAGAGCTTCCTCCCAGATTCCGCTTTGCTACTTTTGATGACATTGAAAATGACCGTGAACAACGATTTAATGAAGTTGATGCACAGGAGGATTATCAGTTGGTTTAAGAAAAAAGACTGTTTAACTTAATAGCACAAAAATAGTTTTTATCTCACTTCTTTCTGCAATATTGTTGTTGTTGTTGTTGTCGTAGAGTAGTTATTTTTTGTTGTCCGTGTATGTTCAAAATTACACATAATCATTATTATTGTTTAATGTTTGGTGCCAACAAATCTTATGCTTAGGAAACTGAATATCGTCGGTTAGGGTACAGGATGAATAATGAGAGTTAGCAGTAATTGTAAACCGACGTCACAGCAGGAATAGCATTTCATATTTTCGTCGCAGCCATTACTCCGCACTCAATAACATCTCGTATAATGTTGTTATGTCTGCTAGTTGCAAAAATAATCTTGGCCACACGCAAATACGCACGACGCATTTTTTTCGACTATTTAGTGGCATAATCTTTATCATCTTCTCCGCATCATCAATTTCCATTTTCATCCACCAGTAATGCACGGTTGTTAGTTGTTTGTGATAACAAATATGAAATGGCTAATCTTCTCACTAACATTCAAATATGTACATATTATATGCACTCTTACTTTATGAATAGATTATTTACATGCCTTTATTTTAATGGAGATAACGATTTGCCATAACTTAAAGTTTGTATCCAAAGGAAAATCAATTGTTTTGTGAAATTCAATTATATATGTGATGAAAGGTTAGTATAGAATGCGGGAATTTTAAAGTACTTAAATAATTCACCCATCATCGTATTTAAAATGCACTGAAAGATTTTGTTAGTTATATTTTAGTAGTCTTATGAATGTACTCAAAATACCGTTA